>CAWVQL010000078.1:0-25000 GCA_963932265.1 Thymelicus lineola | reverse complement strand
ATTTACAATTTTTTACAATTTATATAATAAAACTTCAAAACTGTATAAAATTTATATAAAATATTATATTGCTTGTGCTTGTGCTTGTGCTCACTGTTTGTACCGTGTACCCGCCCCCCTTCCATCACTGGTCACCCTTCCCCTCAAACTCCCTGCTCCCCTTACTTCCCCCCCCCACCCCCTCACCCCCTCAAAATTTTTTTTTGATATTTGGAATCTTCCAAGCCCCAGAAGTACCCAGGTTCTTTGGTCGAGAAGATAGGAGGCGTGGTTCTCGAGATATCCTATCGGGAAGTTTGGAAAAACCAAAAATCCCGGATATCTCGGGAACGGTGCGTCCTAGACGATTTTGGACCAAAAAATCGAACCCCCCTCCCTATCTACCCACCCCCTAAACTTTACTTCATAAAGTTTATACGACCCACCCCCTACCCCCTGGACCCCTAACCCCCCCCCCACCCCCTTCCCCCTCAGAGGATTTTGTAGACAACTGGCTACAAGTTTTGTAGCCAAGTGGCTTCAAAAATTGTAGACAAGTGGCGTCAAAAATTTTTTTTTTTTTTTTTGCTCAACACCCTCAGTGCATCATCTTACACCTCCTCTTCAATCCCCTACCGCTCAACTCCCCCCCCTCCCTCCCCCAGCGTCGTTTTGTTTTAAAATAAGACTTGTATAGCCACCCCCCCTGTATCACTTTGAAACTCCCTTTCAACCCCATACAGCGCCAACCCCCTCCCCCTCCCCCTCCTCCCTCCCCTCAGTAACCAACTTGGAGATCCTTAAATTAGAGTCCTTACATTTATTGAACTTGTATTCTATATTTTCTGTCTTGTGTGTTTACTTAGTATTGGACAGTTTGTCGTATTAAACTTGTACTATTGACGACATATGAATTGTTTAAATAATTTAAATAACTTTTGACCAAACTTAATTGATGTTGGGCAATAGCATTGACACAGAATACTATAGTTCCAACTAATAATAACTGGAATAATAGACGACACGAGCAATTGAAATTGTATAAGTTATAATTTCCCTTGTACTTGGACTCTTTTCCTTCTACTACACGAACGTTCTAACTGGACTGTTTTGATATTGGCTCGGTACTAAATTTAGTTTTGACCAAAACCTACTTGACGTAGGGTGATTACAACAAAAAATTGGACAGCCAGAGAGACTATATACACCTCTCTGACTAATTATCATTACATTATTTTTTTTATTTTTCCTATTAATTATCGCTATTGCGTTTACATCTTTTATTATTATAGGACAACTGGGTGATAGAAATTTTATCGCCAACCTAATTTGACGATTACCCCTGACCTTACATAAATAATACAATATGTCGTCCAAAACAAAAACAGACAACACTGCGGGATCAGTGAAGTCCAAATATATAGTGACCACATCGGGATCCATGTCTGCAGGAGCCTCCCGTAAGGCTGCCTCACCATCTAAAACACGATTATTGGAGAACTCCCAACATAAATCGCCAGTTGCGCTTGAAAGCCCGATTGCCAACTTGCCATCTAAAGCGAACAAATTATATCAAGAGGCTAAAACGCAAATGGAGCAGTCTGGCAATATAAAAACTTCCATCAAAGAGACCGTACTCAGCAACCTTGCGGGTATGTACGAGATCATCTTAAAACTGAGCGAATCACGCTATACACTAGAGGCCCAACTGGAAAGAACCCGAGCGGAGAAGGTGGAGGCACAATTAAAACATGAAAAGGAGAGCCAAACCGGGAGAGCCCTGAACACTATGGACTTCTCAGAGATAGGCGGAGCTGCATCAACAGAGGTGATAAAAAGTCTCATCGACAACTTACAGGAGCACAAAAAGGCGTTGGCTGACTGTAAGGATCACACCATTGCCCTCACGGAACAACTTAAAAGTAAACCCCTTGAACGCACATACGCGCAAACGACAGCTAGGTTTGATAAAACCCAACAACAGCTGCACTCGGTCGTAGTGTCGTCGGGGGAGGACAAAGACACAAGCAGTGAGGTAGTGGAGAAAATACGAACTGCAGTCAATGCTAAAAAGGAAGGTCTACAAGTAGATAAAATGAGAAAAGCACGAGACCAAAAGGTCATTATTGGTTGTAAATCTAGGCAAGAGCTAACCAAAGTCGTAGATAAAATTAAAAACTCGGGGGAGGGCCTGCAAGTCGAAGAGGTTAAGAACAAAGACCCGCTAATCATTCTGAAGGATGTATTAGCGTACAATTCTGACGATGATATAGTGATGGCTCTGAAAAACCAGAATAACCATCTGATTGGAAACATTGAAACAGAAAACTTGAGGTTCACCGTTAAATATCGACGGAAGACTAGGAACCCTCACGTTAACCACATCGTTATGCAGGTCTCCCCCCAAGTTTGGCAGCGGCTGACGGAAGCACAGCGTGTGCACATTGATCTGCAGCGGGTGTGGGTGGCGGATCAATCACCACTAGTGCAGTGCACCCGATGCTTGGGATACGGCCACGGACGGAAGTTCTGCAAGGAGACAGTGGACGTATGCAGTCACTGCGGTGGCCCGCATATGCGAGCCGAATGCGCAGACTGGTTGGCGGGAGCCGCAGCATCTTGTCGGAACTGTCTCCTTGCAAAACTTGATAAAAACGAGCATAATGCCTTTGACTCGCAGTGCCCCGTGAGAAGGAGATGGGAGACTTTAGCTCGATCGACGGTGGCATATTGCTAAAGTTGAAACGGACAACAAAAAGATCAACGAACAGACTTTCCAGATCCTACAGACATATAAAGCAATTCAGGTAAATCTCCAAAGAAAAAAGCTGGCAACGCAAGAATTATTGATAGAGGCAACTAAAATAAAGGCCAGCTTTGCCTTAATACAGGAGCCATACATAGGTGCTGAGGGGGAAGTCAAAAAATATGCGGGAATCCGGGTCATTCAACGAACCCACAACAGGACCAAGCCAATTAAATCCGCTGTGATAGTGTTCGACCCGAACTTAGAGGTAATAGAAAACCCTACATTAACGACGGAGAACATAGCAGTGGCAGTCCTCAAAACTAACAAATGGACATTAGGGGTGATATCGATCTACCTAGAGGATCAGCTACCTATTGAACCGTACCTGGAAGAAATAAAAAACATTATGGGGAAAATAGGAGTGAAAAACCTCATAATAGGTGGAGACGTGAACGCCTGGAGTACCTGGTGGGGAAGCGAAACGGAGGACCGCAGAGGGGAGGCACTGTCGGGTATGCTGGAGGAGAGTGAACTGCATATCCTCAACACTGGAAACGAGCCGACCTTTGACACCATTAGGGGAGGGAAAAGGTATAAGAGCCACGTAGATATCACGGCCTGTACAACTAACCTAATAGGTGTAATAAATGATTGGACAGTTAACAAAACCCTCACTAGCTCAGACCACAATGCAATAACGTTCGATATACAATTAAAAAGACCAACAAATCAAAAAGTAATTAAATCAACTAGAATTTATAACACAAAAAAGGCAAATTGGATAAAATTTAGAAAACAATTAGACATACAATTAAAACTAGAAAACATAAATATTAATGAAATAAACAGCATAAATACAATAGAAGATTTGGAAGCTAAAATACATGAATACACTAAAATTATCAAAAATACATGCGAAATTGCCATACCTAAAATAAATCTAAATTCAAAATTTAAACTACCATGGTGGAGTGTCCAGCTAGAGGAATTAAAAAGGGAGGTTAACCGGAAAAAAAGGAGGATCCAGTGTGCAGCTCCAAGTCGAAGAGAATATGTAGTGAACGAATACCTAGAGGCCAAATCCAAATACGAAGCAGAGGCGACAAATGCACAAACAAGAAGCTGGAAGGAGTTCTGCTCGAAACAGGATCGAGAGAGCATGTGGGACGGCATTTATCGGGTCATAGCTAAATCAGCAAAGAGGCACGAAGATCAACCACTTGTGAAGGGCGGAGAGGTGCTAACTGCGAAGGAATCAGTAAGGTGGCTTGCCGAAACCTTCTTTCCGGATGATTGTATCGAGGAAGACAACGCAGAACACCAGCGTATTAGAGAAACTGCAAAACAGCAGGACCCAATACCAACACCTGAGGAATTCGACCCGCCCTTCACAAAGGCAGAGTTGCATCATGTGGTGCAAAGCTTTAACCCGAAAAAAGCACCCGGACCAGACGGCCTCACAGCGGACATATGCTCGGCAGTAATAACCCACAGTCCTGACATTTTCCTGAGCATCGCAAACAAATGTTTGCAGCTGTCACACTTCCCATCGCCATGGAAGGAGGCTAGAGTGATAGTGCTGAGGAAGCCGGGCAAGCCAGACTACACAGTCCCGAAAGCCTACAGACCTATAGGACTGCTACCAGTCATGGGCAAAATATTCGAAAAAATGCTGATACGACGTATAAGATGGCACCTACTACCGAAAGCCAACCCGAGACAATATGGTTTCGTTCCACAGCGTAGTACAGAAGATGCACTTTACGACTTGCTACAACATATAGAACAAAACCTGCAGGGTAAACTCATCAATATAGTCGTATCATTGGATATAGAGGGAGCGTTTGACAGCGCCTGGTGGCCGGCAATACTTTGTCGACTGACAGACAAACGCTGTCCGCCGAATCTAAAAAGTCTGGTACGCAGCTATTTTGAAGATAGAAAGATATCTGTGGGATACGCAAATGAGTTCTACGTTAAGGCAACTACCAAGGGTTGTGTCCAGGGCTCCATTGGAGGTCCCACATTTTGGAACCTATTGCTGGACCCATTACTGGATGAGCTTGACAGACGTGGTATTTACTGCCAAGCATTTGCAGACGACGTTGTCCTTATATTTTCCGGTGAAGAGACCTCAAAGATACAACAGAAAGCCAACGACACTCTGGCATATGTGCACGAGTGGGGTGTCAGAAATAAGCTTAAATTTGCTCCGCAAAAAACCAGCGCAATGGTGATAACAAAAAAGCTCAAATTCGATACCCCCCTCTTGCACATGGGAGGTACAGCTCTGAGGCTTGTGGAAGAGATAAAGCTGTTGGGCCTGATTATCGACCACAAACTAACCTTTCACAAACATGTGCAGGCTGTATGCCGGAAGGCTGCAAATATATATAAGCAGCTCGCAAGAACCGCCAAACTGGAGTGGGGTCTCGGGCCGGAAATTATAAGGACGATGTATGTGGCAGTAATCGAGCCAATAGTCTTGTACGCAGCCAGCGTTTGGGCAAAGGCATCGGAAAAAATCAGTATCCGGAAGGAATTGAATGCGATCCAAAGAGGATTTGCGCAGAAAATCTGTAAGTCTTACCGAACGGTCTCTCTAAACGCTGCTCTAATCCTGGCCAGACTGCTTCCTCTAGATATTCGAGTCCAAGAAGCAGCCTGTCTTTATGAGGCAAAGAGAGGAAAACCCCAGGAGATGATAGGTTGCAGGGAGATCGAAGGTAGGATTTGTTTTCTGAAAGCGCAACATCCAGCAAAACAAACTGCAGTGACATACGAGTGCCTGGAAGACACAGAACCCGAAACTCTGGAAAAATTCCACATAACGGGAGAGCAAATTTATACCGATGGGAGCAAAATTGATGGTAAAGTCGGAGCAGCGTTATCCTGTTGGTATAACGGTGCCGAGACTGAAAGCCGGAAATTTAAGCTGGAACGGTTTTGCACTGTCTTTCAGGCTGAACTATACGCCATCCATCAAGCCACGTCACTAGCCATGGGTCACAAAAATATTGTCACAAACATCTTTAGCGACTCCAGGTCAGCCCTTCAGCTGATCCAAAATCACGACTCTTTCCACCCTATCGTGATGGAAATCAGAAAGAATCTGTTATCCAGTGAGGAACAAGGCAAGACAATCCGCTTGTTCTGGATCAGAGCCCACGTAGGTGTAATAGGAAATGAGCGTGCTGACGAGCTCGCTAAACAAGCCGCACTCTATAAAAAGACAGCGCCTGATTATGACAAGTGTCCAGTATCGTATATTAAACAACAGTTAAGATCTGACTCTGTCATAAAATGGAACAAACGCTACATCGAGGGTGACACAGCAGCAGTGACAAAAATATTCCTACCAGATGCACAGATAGCATATAGAATCATACCAAAAATAAAACTCACACCAATTTTGGTGCAAATTTTTACGGGACATGGTGGATTCTCCAGCTACCTCTGTAGGTTCAAATGTAAAGACTCCCCTCACTGCATATGCAGTCCTGGAACAGATGAAACAATAGAACACATATTATTAGAATGTCCAATGTATCAAGTTAAAAAATTAGACTTAGAAATAGATTTAGGTATTAAAATTAATATAGACAACTTAAAGGAGTTATTAGTAGATAAATTATATAGGAATAAGTTACTAAAATACTGCACGGAAATTGCAAAAGATGTCATAAATAGGAATAAGAGTAAGAAATAAGTATATGACAATATATACTGAGTTATATATTTAAAATATACATAGTTAAATAGATAATATAAGAATATTAGACGGAATAGGTAAAAAATGGAAATAGGGTTAAATATAGAGTAAATGAAAACACAAAAAGTGTTATCCTTTCATAGTATATTTAACAGAAAAAAACAATAATAACAGATATAAAGAAGAAAAAGAGTCCAATAAGCAAGATAAGAACATAACTAGGAATAAGTCTGAATTGTAATTTAAGTTTTGATTTAAGAAAATAAACAAAGTAGTGTTAAAAACAACTAAAAAAGTAAATAATTATAATAAATAATTGTAAGGTAGCGTTATAAGATAAGAATTAGATTAAGTTCCAGGAATGACCCTGTAAATGATGTTTTTGCCTAAAGTTAAGCTGATTGTATCAATTTGTATTAAAACCTGTATGCTTTTTATTTTCAATAAAATAAATAACTTCCCTGACGAGCATGTTAGGGGTAAAATTACTTAGCTCGCGGGCCGGGCCTGAGAGCGCCCGGACAGGAAAAAAAAAAAAAAAAAAAAAAAAAAAAAAACCTAACCTAACCTAACCTAACCTAACCTAACCTAACCTAACCTAACCTAACCTAACCTAACCTAACCTAACCTAACCTAACCTAACCTAACCTAACCTAACCTAACCTAACCTAACCTAACCTAACCTAACCTAACCTAACCTAACCTAACCTAACCTAACCTAACCTAACCTAACCTAACCTAACCTAACCTAACCTAACCTAACCTAACCTAACCTAACCTAACCTAACCTAACCTAACCTAACCTAACCTAACCTAACCTAACCTAACCTAACCTAACCTAACCTAACCTAACCTAACCTAACCTAACCTAACCTAACCTAACCTAACCTAACCTAACCTAACCTAACCTAACCTAACCTAACCTAACCTAACCTAACCTAACCTAACCTAACCTAACCTAACCTAACCTAACCTAACCTAACCTAACCCCTGCTGTAATTGTAGCCGAGCTAAATTAGCAGATACGGAGCACAATGCCTTTAACCAAGAGTGCCCCATTAGGCGAAAATGGGACGCACTAGCCCGAACCACAACAGCATATTGCTGAAGACACTGTACCAGCTACTAACGCTAAAACCCCACGACCCCTACCCTACAAAGTAATCCAAGCTAACCTGCAGAGGAAGAACCTTGCAACAATTGAAGCCTTAACAGAAGCAACAAAGCGCAAGGTGGCTCTGGCACTGCTCCAAGAACCATATATAGGCAGCTCAAAGTATATGAAAAACTTTGCAGGAGTGAGGATTTTCCAAAGTACGGATCCCGGGGATTCCGCGGTCAAAGCAGCTATAGCTGTCTTTGATCAGGATCTCGATGTTAAGCAGTACCCACAATATACCACGACCAACATCGTAGTGGTAGGGATCCGTACTCGAGCATGGGAAATCACAGCAATTTCATGTTACTTTGAGCCGGACCAGCCTATAGGGCCATACTTGGAGCAGCTCAAAAACATCAAAAATGAATTGAAACCAACTCTGCTGGTTATAGGTGGCGATGTAAACGCCAAAAACACTTGGTGGGGTGGTAACACTCTAGACCATAGGGGTGAGGATATGCTTGGCGCCATAGAGGAAATGGACTTGCAGATACTCAATGAAGGCAATACCCCCACATTCGACACCATAAGGGGTGACAAACGTTATTGCAGCCATGTTGATATCACGGTCTGCACAAGCGAGATGCTTAGCCTGATAGAGAACTGGAACGTAGACGAAAGGATGACGAGCTCAGACCATAACACTATAACCTTCGAAATCAGGCTAAGCAAATCCAAAGGCACTAGCATTCAAAGGACCACTCGTATTTATGGTACCAAGAAAGCAAACTGGGTTCAGTTTTGTGAAAAACTGAAACAATTTAGACAAGAGGAAGCCATAAATGAAGAAAAAATTGAGTGTGTCAACGACAGCAGGGAGTTGGACCAATTAACGGAGGAGTACACAAACGCAATAAAACAGGCTTGCGAAAATACCCTACCGAAGAAAAAGCCCAACCAGAAACTTACCCTGCCTTGGATGAACCAAGAGCTCATCGTAATGAAGAAAGAGCTTCTAACTAAAAAACGCCGAATCAGATGTGCGGCACCAATAAGAAGATCAAAAGTTATCAATGAGTATCTGCAAGCCAAAGAAAAATACGAAACCAGCGTCAAAGAAGCCCAGATAGAAAGCTGGAAGTGTTTCTGCAGCAAGCAGGACAGAGAGGGGGTATGGGAGGGGATCTATAGAGTAATAGGAAGGACCGCAAAACGGCAAGAGGATCTACCCTTAGAAGAAAACGGAAAGTCGATTGATATGAGAGACTCAATAAAGCTATTAACAAAGACCTTCTATCCTGATGATACCCCGGAATGCGACACATCACGCCACCGGGAAATCAGGGAAAAGGCAGACCATATCAACGACTGGGCAAACAATGAACCTGATGACCCACCCTTTACGATGGAGGAGCTCAAATCCGCACTGGGTACTTTTAACCCGAAAAAAGCTCCTGGAGCAGACGGATTTACATCTGACATCTGCAACAGAGTCATTCACAGTGATCCCGAGTTCTTCCTATCACTGGCAAACAAATGCCTGCAACTGGCACATTTCCCCACAATCTGGAAAGAGGCAACGGTGGTCGTCCTGCGGAAACCCGGCAAGGACGACTACCGAAACCCCAAGGCCTACAGGCCAATAGGACTGTTGCCAGTGATGGGAAAAATTCTCGAAAAAATGATCATAGGCAGATTGAAGTGGCATATTCTCCCTAGGATAAGTACTCGTCAATACGGATTCATGCCCCAAAAAAGCACAGAGGACTCTCTCTATGACCTAGTGAACCACATCCGACGAAAAGTCGAAAAGAAAAAGATAGTAGTCGTGATCTCGCTGGACATAGAGGGGGCCTTTGATAATGCTTGGTGGCCCGCTATCAGAATCCGATTGGCTGAGGAAAGGTGTCCTAGAAACCTTCGAGAAATCCTCTATAGCTACTTGTGTAACAGGAAGGTCACGGTCAGATATGGAGGGGAGCAGTACACAAAAAATACAAATAAAGGGTGTGTACAAGGATCAATCGGCGGTCCAATACTATGGAATTTGCTCCTGGACCCATTGCTACAGGGACTTAATAAGAGAGGAGACCATTGCCAGGCTTTTGCTGATGATGTCGTCCTCGTCTTTGATGGGGACACTGCACAAGACATACAAGTAAAAGCAAATGCCACCCTTTCATACGTTCGGGACTGGGGCGCCAGTAATAAACTGAATTTTGGACCATCAAAAACCAAAGCAATGGTCATCACCAAGAAGTTAAAATACGATGTCCCAGTCCTAAGAATGGGAGGAGTTAACATTGGCATGTCACAAGAAATCAAACTTTTGGGACTATGCATCGATAGTAAGCTAACATTTAATAAACATGTAGCCGAGATATGTAATAAAGCCACAAATATATATAAGCAGCTCGCTAGAACAGCTCGAATCAGCTGGGGTCTCCACCCAGAGATAATCCGCCTCATATACATGGCTACAATAGAGCCGATCATCACGTACGCTGCTAGTGCCTGGGCGCCGGCGACTAGAAAGCTAGGGGTGCAAAAACATTTGAACAATGTGCAAAGAGGATTCGCAATAAAACTGACGAAAGCATACAGAACGGTCTCCCTGAACTCTGCCCTAATTCTGTCTGGGTTGCTCCCCCTTGACCTCCGAATAAGAGAAGCAGCTGCACTCTATGAGGCCAGAAGGGGGCTGCCCATGGCGGGTCTAGGTGACAGGGAAGTGGAGCGGGTCATTGCATATGACAAAACTCCACACCCAGCTGAGCATATGAGCTTGGGGTTCAAGAGCCTGAGCAACCGAGACGAAGTAGATTGCCATAACAACCAAGCAATACAGATATATACGGATGGCAGTAAAATTGGTGGCACGGTTGGGGCTGCGCTGTCCTTATGGAACGGCGGAACCGAAATCGATGCCGTCAAATTGAAGCTGTCACCGTATTGCACGGTGTACCAGGCAGAACTCCTGGCCATATGCACAGCGACCAAGATAGCCTTGGAACGTTCGGAGTCGAGTTTTGGCATATACAGTGACTCGAGATCCGCTCTGGAGTCAGTAGTCAATTATGCCTCAAAGCACCACCTGGCCGTACAGTCGCGGGCTAACATCAAAACTGGCAAATTCCAAGGCAAGGAGATATCCTTGTTCTGGATCAAAGCACACGCTGGTCTAGACGGCAACGAACGGGCCGATGAACTGGCCAAAGAGGCGGCCCAAAAGCTCAAAACAAGGCCCAACTATGACCTTTGCCCGATTTCATTTGTTAAGCGGCAGATCCGTACGCAGTCGCTTGACGAATGGAACCGTAGGTACAAAGAGGGCGAAACAGCTGCCATCACAAAAATATTTTTTCCTGATGCGGTGACGGCTTATAGGACAACAAGAAAAATGGAAATATCGGGTATACTGACACAAGTGTTAACGGGGCACGGTGGGTTTGCACAATACCTACATAGATTTGGATGTAAGGCAAGCCCATCGTGCATCTGTGACCCCAACACAGACGAAACCATCCCACATTTACTATTTGACTGTCCCGCCAACTCGGCACAAAAATTTGCACTTGAGGAAAATATAGGCATCAATATAACAGCACAAAATGCACATACACTAATAAATGACAAAAATAAATCTAGAATATTTTTGAATTATTGCAAGGAAATAGCAGTTAGAGCAAACAAAAGAAATAAGAATTAAAATGAATATGATGTTTATATATATTATTATATATATAAAATATGCATATTATTATACCGTAAGCAATAGAATAAATGTTTAGAATAAAAGAACCAATAGGAACGAACTAAATAAGAAGTAGTGCAGAAAGTAAATGCAATTATAACTTTAACGCAATAAAGCCATGATGCTTTAATATATGATGTAACATATATGAGCAGCCATTGTAAAACTAGTTTAAGTTAGCATTTAGTAAAAATACTTGCAAGTTATAGTAATTATAGACCTAAGGAAATGTATATAAAATTTTAGCATAAACAAAACGAATAGTTAAGTAAAAATAAAGTAATTATGTAAATAGTCCTAAAGTAGCAATGTATCATAGGTTAATTAAGTTTAAATAGTGTAAGGTCCCTAATTCTTGATGTTTTATTACTATGATATATTTTGTAAACATGTAACCTGTGCTTTTTAACAATAAAGAAAACAAGGGCTCTGACGAGCAAGTCAGGGGAAACTTATTTAGCTCGCGGGCCGGGCCAGTACAGCGCCCGGACAGGGATAAAAAAAAAAAAAAAAAAAAAAAAAAACCTAACCTAACCTAACCTAACCTAACCTAACCTAACCTAACCTAACCTAACCTAACCTAACCTAACCTAACCTAACCTAACCTAACCTAACCTAACCTAACCTAACCTAACCTAACCTAACCTAACCTAACCTAACCTAACCTAACCTAACCTAACCTAACCTAACCTAACCTAACCTAACCTAACCTAACCTAACCTAACCTAACCTAACCTAACCTAACCTAACCTAACCTAACCTAACCTAACCTAACCTAACCTAACCTAACCTAACCTAACCTAACCTAACCTAACCTAACCTAACCTAACCTAACCTAACCTAACCTAACCTAACCTAACCTAACCTAACCTAACCTAACCTAACCTAACCTAACCTAACCTAACCTAACCTAACCTAACCTAACCTAACCTAACCTAACCTAACCTAACCTAACCTAACCTAACCTAACCTAACCTAACCTAACCTAACCTAACCTAACCTAACCTAACCTAACCTAACCTAACCTAACCTAACCTAACCTAACCTAACCTAACCTAACCTAACCTAACCTAACCTAACCTAACCTAACCTAACCTAACCTAACCTAACCTAACCTAACCTTTAATACTACCAAATAGTGACCCGTATATAGAAGTGTGCTATATCATTAGATTCGGCTCAAAGTGCTCTTTACAACTGCGTAATAAAATTTTCAATTTTCCAAAAAATTTTCCAAATTTTATTTTTCGCATAATAACATAGATTTTTCACATAGTTCTGTTCAAATTTCTTATCGACCGACCACTGCGTGGTATCGGAAGATTCGTAATAATTTCGCGCACCTATTAAAGTAGATTTCGATCATAACATTTCATAAATTTCAAAATTTTTTGGCAAAAACCTCCAAAAAACTCGAATTTTCCAAATAAATTTTCCAAATTTGTACTTACCTCAAATTTTTCTTCATATCCGTGTAGCACTCGTCTAGCCCAATCTTTTGACACCTCTCCCGCCCCGATCCGACCACCCTAACACGAAAAAAGTCGCGATTAGCCCTTCCCATACTTTGTTTGTTTACATAGAAATCTACCTAACCTCTGCCGGCACAACATTGAAATTCACAAGTTAAAAATTTAAATCGCCTTAATACTACCAAATAGTGACCCGTATATAGAAGTGTGCTATATCATTAGATTCGGCTCAAAGTGCTCTTTACAACTGCGTAATAAAATTTTCAATTTTCCAAAAAATTTTCCAAATTTTATTTTTCGCATAATAACATAGATTTTTCACATAGTTCTGTTCAAATTTCTTATCGACCGACCACTGCGTGGTATCGGAAGATTCGTAATAATTTCGCGCACCTATTAAAGTAGATTTCGATCATAAATTTCATAAATTTCAAAAAATTTTTGGCAAAAACCTCCAAAAAACTCGAATTTTCCAAATAAATTTTCCAAATTTGTACTTACCTCAAATTTTTCTTCATATCCGTGTAGCACTCGTCTAGCCCAATCTTTTGACACCTCTCCCGCCCCGATCCGACCACCCTAACACGAAAAAAAGCCCCGCCCACCCGCCCTGTTCTAACGACTTGTGTATAGTGAACGAGGCAATCTTAGGAAACCGTTACCCGATCTAAAAAATTTTTATTCTTAAAACAGATATACCATTGCTTGCTGATCACGCTGTACACACCCGTTCATTCCTAACACATATACTTTTCAAAATTTACAATAAATTAAATTTTCTTACTTTCTTTAACTAAAGTTTTGAATAGAAGAAATATATCATCACTCTTATTTTAATTTGACCTCGTTGCCGGACATAATTAAATTAGAACTGACAGTCGGAGAGCTTACTCCTAAATCTAAAATCGGACTCGGGCAGATCTAGTAAGAGGCCTAAGGAAATACTTACCTTTGGTCAATAGTGCCCCTAACAACTAAGTAATTGGACAGTCAGAGAGATCTTTTACATCTCTCTGGCTACAAAACAATATCAAATGACCGTATATAAAGTATACATATAAGTAGCTTGTTTTATACACTGTGTTGTCGTATATTTGTTATATTTTCGTAACCTTCTTTATAGCCATTATACACTTTTACACTTTTTGTTTTTTGACTATATATTCAAGACTTAACGTTTTCGTTATTTTAATTTTATTTTATTTCTTCCCCTTTTTAAATTATAACGAATCCCCTGGCAATCGCATAAAATGTATGCCGCAAACCGGACCCCAATCAAAAAGAGCGCTGACAAAGTTAGTCCCCAAAAATCGCCAATAACCATGGATAGGGCAGGTCCCTCCGAACCCAAGCGTAATGTGCGGAGGAGTATTGGCGAATGGGAGACTGGGATAGTAGCAGAGGCTGCTAACCCTACAACAACGCGAAGAGAATCCGGAAGGGCCGATCCCCCTATAGTACCAACGCAGTCAAAGCATAAATTCCCCAACAAGCTAGCAGAGGCAAAGGCCTGCTTAATCAAAGCAAAAACGCTGTTGGGTGAATCGCGGAATATAAAGGCTGAGATTAAGACAGGGGTGACACAAGCCCTAGAAAGGCTTTACCAAATTGTAAGGGAGGGATCAGAGCCAAAGGGAATCTCCGTACAATTAACAGAAGGTCCGGTAAGGAAAGAACAACAATTGGCGACCGCCACAGAACAACTGACAGTGACGGCGCAGACAGAAACAATGGAGGGGCTCATTAAAACTATAAAAGAACACAAGAAACAAATGGAAGACCTAAAGAGCCATACTTCAGCCCTATCTGCGGAACTGAAACAGATCCCAAAATTTGACAGCAGCGAACAAGAACAACTAAAGGTGGAGGTGACTCAAATTATGAGGTCAATAGCCGACGTCAATAGCCGACCTTAAGAACAGTCTAGATACTCCAGCCACACCGCGACCTACCTATGTGGAGGCAGTCCAACGGCCGAAGTCACTGGCACCCTTGCACACCATTATAGTTACGTCAGACAACAAAGAGGACACCAGCAACGATCTTATGGTAAAAATTAGGAGTGCAGTGGATGCCAAGAACAGTGGAATCCGCATAGATAGGTTGCGAAAAGCGAAGGACCAAAAGGTCGTAATAAGCTGCCACAATAAAGAAGAACTGACAAAAGTTAGTGATGCGGCGAGGACCAACAACCTCCAGGTGAAGGAGGCCAAGCATAAGGACCCACTAATTATAGTAAGGGATGTCTTGGCCATCCATACCGATGACGAGGTTGTACAAGCACTGAGGAAACAGAATAGTCAACTCCTGAAAGGTGTACCAGAACAGGAGCATAGGGTTGTTGTCAAATATAGAAAAAAGGCGAGAAACCCACATACAACACACATAATTATGCAAGTGTCCCCCAGTATATGGCAAAGCCTGACCACTGCGGGCCGAATACATATCGACCTGCAGAGAGTGCGAGTGGAGGATCAGTCGCCGCTCATACAGTGCTCGCTGTGTCTGGGGTATGGGCACACAAGGCGCCTATGTACCAACACAGTAGAGAAATGCAGCCACTGTGGCGGGCCACACATGATTGCGGAATGCCCCGACCGAACCATGGGCATTGCCCCACAGTGCTGCAACTGTAGTCAAGCAAAGCTCACCGAGATCGACCATAACGCATTCGATCAGGTATGCCCCATCAGGCGGAAATGGGATGCATTGGCTCGAGCGACAACGGCGTATTGCTAAGGGCGACCCAAGAAAACAAAGGGTAACAAACACCAACACTCCATGCACTATGATCTATAAGGTGATGCAGGCCAACTTACAGCGAAAAAACCTGGCCACATCTGAGATCTTCATTGAAGCCATAAAACGGAAAACCGCCATCATCCTGCTCCAGGAACCCTACGTGGGCAGCTCAAAGAGTATGAGAAATTATGCAGGAATAAGGACTTTCCAAAACACCAATCCCGGAGAAGGAACTATTAAGGCAGCTATTGCCGTACTCGATCAGGACCTGAAAATCAGGCAGTTCCCGCACCTCTCCACGAATAACATCTTAGTGGTAGGGATTGAAACCAGGGCATGGGAGATGGTTGCCATCTCGTACTACTTTGAGCCTGAACAACCCATCGGGCCATACCTGGAGCAGTTAAAGAAGATCCAAAAAGAACTGAAGCCAAAATTATTAGTGATGGGTGGCGACGCCAATGCCAAAAACACCTGGTGGGGCAGTAGCATAATTGACCATAGAGGGGAGGATATGATTGGAACCATCGAAGAAATGGGACTGCAGGTTCTTAATGAAGGGGACGTACCCACATACGACACCATTAGAGGTGAAAGACGATATACAAGCAACATTGACGTAACGGCTTGCACAAGCGAAATGCTTAATTTGGTGGAAGACTGGCGAGTAGACGAAAAGGTTACGAGCTCAGACCACAATACGATAACCTTTAACATCCGTCTAACTAGATCAGAGGGAATGAGCATCCAGAGGACCACTAGAACCTTCAACACAAAAAAAGCTAATTGGATTCAGTTTAGTAATAAACTGAAACAATTAAAACAAGAAATGGCGATAACGAAGGAGAAAGTGGACAGTATAGCGAACCAAAGGGATTTGGACTCCCTTACGGAGGAGTTCTCGAGCATGATAAAACGAACATGTGAGGAGACCCTACGAAAAAGGAAGTCCAAAGAAAAACTATCCCTACCCTGGATGACTCACGAACTCTTCCAAATGAAGAAAGAAGTCCTCACCTTCAAACGCCGAATTCGCTGTGCAGCCGTGGTTAGGAGAACAAAGGTCGTCAATGAGTACCTGCAGAAGAAGGAAGAATATGAGGGAAAAGTCAAACAGGCCCAAATTGAGAGTTGGAAGAAGTTTTGCACTAAGCAAGACAAAGAGGGAGTATGGGAGGGCATCTACAGGGTAATAGGACGGACCGCCAAACGCCACGAGGATCTTCCACTGGTAAAAGACGGGAAAACTTTGGATCCAGGGGACTCGGTAAAACTATTGACGGAGTCATTCTATCCGGATGACTCCAGCGAAGGAGAAACGGCAGAACACGAGAGAATAAGAGACTTGGCCGAGCGCGTCAATAGCCAGACCACCGATGAGAACCTGGATCCACCATTCACAATGGAGGAACTTAGATCTGTTTTGGCAAGTTTCAACCCAAAAAAGGCCCCAGGATCAGACGGCTTTACAGCTGACATCTGCGAGAGGGTAATATCTGGTGACCCGGAATTTTTCCTATCACTGGTAAACAAATGCCTGCAACTGGAGCACTTTCCAACTATTTGGAAAGATGCAACGGTCGTTGTCCTACGTAAGCCTGGGAAGGATGACTACACAAGCCCCAAGGCTTATAGGCCAATAGGATTGTTACCAGTGATGGGAAAAATACTGGAAAAACTGATAGTAGGTAGGCTGAAATGGCACATTCTTCCTAGGATAAGTACTCGCCAATACGGATTCATGCCCCAAAGAAGCACCGAGGATGCCCTCTATGACCTCGTGAATCATATACGCCGAAAGGTAGAAGCAAAGAAGATTGTTACCATCATATCACTGGACATAGAGGGTGCCTTCGATAATGCATGGTGGCCCGCAATCAGAGTCCGATTGGCTGAGGAAAGGTGTCCTCTTAATATAAGAAGAGTGCTGGACAGCTACCTACGAGACAGGAAAGTCACAGTTAGATACGCGGATGAACAGTACTCCAAAAATACGTCTAAAGGATGTGTACAGGGGTCGATTGGCGGTCCTATCCTGTGGAATCTATTACTAGACTCACTCATTAAAGGTCTTGAGAAAAGGGGTGATTACTGTCAGGCCTTTGCGGACGATGTAGTCCTCGTGTTTGAAGGAAACACGGCCCTCGAAATACAGACGCAGGCAAACGCCGCCCTCGCCTATGTTCGGAGTTGGGGCAGCGATAATAAGTTAAATTTTGGGCCATCTAAGACCAAGGCAATGGTCATTACAAGAAACTTAAGTTCGACGTCCCGATTCTGAGGATGGGAGGGGTCGGAGTTGGCATGTCTGATAGTATCAAAATCCTGGGGCTCCATATAGATAACAAGCTGACCTTCAATAAACACGTCACTGAACAGTGTAAGAAGGCAGCTGATATCTATAAACAACTTGCTAGAGCAGCCAGGATTAGCTGGGGACTCCATCCAGAAGTTATTCGCCAAATATACACTGCAGCAGTAGAGCCAATTATAATGTATGCCTCTAGCGTCTGGGCACCAGCGACTAGGAAATTAGGGGTGCAGAAACAACTTAACAGTGTGCAGCGGGGTTTTGCGCAAAAGTTGACTAGAGCGTACAGGACGGTCTCCTTGAACTCTGCCCTGGTTCTTTCTGGGCTGCTTCCGCTGGACCTTCGGGTTAGAGAAGCTGCGGCACTCTATGAGACCAAGCGCGGGATACCAGGATGGAACTAGGGGATAGAGAAGTGGAGCGAGTCACTGCATATGACAAAATACCCCATCCGGCAGAACATATGAGCCTGGAGTTCATAAACCTGATAAACCAAGAGCAGGTAAATTGCCAAAACGTCCAAGCAATTAGGATATTCACAGATGGCAGCAAGATTGACGGTAAAGTCGGGGCGGCTCTTTCTATATGGAACAGAGAAGAAGAGATAAAAGCCGTCAAACTTAGTCTGCCACCGTATTGCACTGTTTATCAGGCAGAACTCCTGGCCATATGCAAATCAACCGAGATTATCTTGGAACGCCAGGATAATTGTTTTGGCATATACAGTGACTCAAGATCTGCCTTAGAGACCGTCGTTAACAACGCAACAAAGCACCAACTAGCCTTTAAGTCGCGTGCCAACATAAAGACGGCCACATCCCAGGGAAAGAACATATCCTTGTTCTGGATAAAGGCCCATGCCGGCCTGGATGGCAATGAAAGAGCGGATGAGCTAGCAAAAGATGCAGCTCTCAAAATGAAAGTAAGACCAGCTTACGACCTATGTCCGGTCTCATTCGTCAAACGACGGATTAGGGAGGGATCGCTTGACGAATGGAACCAGAGATACAAGAAATCCGAAACAGCGGCAACAACAAAACTGTATTTCCCAGACGCAGTGGAGGCATATAGGATAATAAGGAAACTGGAACTAACGGGTACATTAACCCAGATATTAACGGGACATGGAGGTTTTGCCCACTACCTAAATAGGTTCGGATGCAAAGATAGCCCCTCGTGCATTTGTGACCCAGAAACCGAGGAAACGATAGTACACCTCTTGCTTGACTGCCCCTCCAATTCGACCCTACGACATGACTTAGAATGCAAATTACAGACAGCACTGAATAAAAATAACATTCGTGAAATAATAGGCGACAAAAGCAAAAGAGATACATTTTTTAAATATTCCGTTGAAGTAGCAAATAGAGCAATAAAAAGAAATAAGTGAGTAATATAAGATATGATCATTATATATAGTGTATTATATGTAATGTATGCATATAATTATAAGTAAATTAAACCATGTGTAAATAGTTAAGGAAGAAATGTTATAGAATAAGCAAAGTTAGAAATATTATTAAGGGCTAAAATTATTATTAACTTGTAAATTATCCTAGCTTTTGTTAAAGTAGACCTAGAAGTAAATGTTATTAGAAGTAGGAAATACTTAAACTAGAATATAAGATTTTGTAATAAAATTAAGTAAAATACAGAAAATTATATAAAAATATTAAATAAGCAAAATATATAAAAGTAAAAATGTATAAGTAGAAAATAAGGTATAGTTGATAAATAGCTATAATATTACGATGGTTCCAAACCTTGTATTAAACTAAGTCTGTGTTCTTTAAATAATTTAGATAGAAAAGGGCCCTGACGACTTAAGTCAGGGGAGGATTATAAAAAAAAAAAAAAAAAAAAAAAAAAAAAAAAAAAAACCTAACCTAACCTAACCTAACCTAACCTAACCTAACCTAACCTAACCTAACCTAACCTAACCTAACCTAACCTAACCTAACCTAACCTAACCTAACCTAACCTAACCTAACCTAACCTAACCTAACCTAACCTAACCTAACCTAACCTAACCTAACCTAACCTAACCTAACCTAACCTAACCTAACCTAACCTAACCTAACCTAACCTAACCTAACCTAACCTAACCTAACCTAACCTAACCTAACCTAACCTAACCTAACCTAACCTAACCTAACCTAACCTAACCTAACCTAACCTAACCTAACCTAACCTAACCTAACCTAACCTAACCTAACCTAACCTAACCTAACCTAACCTAACCTAACCTAACCTAACCTAACCTAACCTAACCTAACCTAACCTAACCTAACCTAACCTAACCTAACCTAACCTAACCTAACCTAACCTAACCTAACCTAACCTAACCTAACCTAACCTAACCTAACCTAACCTAACCTAACCTAACCTAACCTAACCTAACCTAACCTAACCTAACCTAACCTAACCTAACCTAACCTAACCTAACCTAACCTAACCTAACCTAACCTAACCTAACCTAACCTAACCTAACCTAACCTAACCTAACCTAACCTAACCTAACCTAACCTAACCTAACCTAACCTAACCTAACCTAACCTAACCTAACCTAACCTAACCTAACCTAACCTAACCTAACCTAACCTAACCTAACCTAACCTAACCTAACCTAACCTAACCTAACCTAACCTAACCTAACCTAACCTAACCTAACCTAACCTAACCTAACCTAACCTAACCTAACCCAGTTCCGAGCCATCCGCCGTCGCGAGCGCCACGTTTTATTTATCCTTGCTTTAATTAAATTTAATACCGGTGGTAAAAGTGCCTGGATTGCAGTGAAATTGGTGTTAAAGTGTGTGTTTTTGTTCCCCTAACCCACTGGGAGAATAAAATTTGAAGAACCTACAAAACGGAGGAAGAAAACCGCATAAAAACCCAAAACCACGCGAGAAAACAAGGTTAAGTTGACAAAAACTTTATAAAACAGTGAACGCTGCGAAATCTAAAGCGGTGACCCATAGTTTTTTCGACACCACTAGACGCGTCTCGTTGAGACCTACAATTTGGTATAACGTCCCGATTTTTTCGGGTTCAAAATCGGGAAGAAATCGACCAAAAACTAAAAAGTCAGGAACACGCGGTCCCGGAAATACTAGTCCTGGAACAAAAATTCAAAAAGATCCTGAAAGCAGACCTCCACCGTAACCCAGATCAGCTTACAGAATTTGAAAAAGTGGAAAACTGAGGGAACCAGAGAGGAAAACAGGAAAACAAAAAAGATCACAAAATTCCAGGTCAGTTTGCGGAAAATCCAAAGCGGTGACATATAATTATTATTACTGCAGTAGATAGCCTATCTCTTCCCCTACAAAACGACACCCTGTTCAGAAAAATCCATCTACGGCGCGCGAAGCTACATCAAAATTAGTGGGGCGAGGAACACCGGAAACGGAAAATTCAACTTTTTCGGCGCCCGGTATTTTGGTGTTAGTTTCGCAACCCCTGAGCCGAAACCAGGAACCTTGGGCAGCAGGGTGTTCACGAGGAACCACCCGACAACCCTCAAGAAGAACAGTGAGTGAGGCAAGCATAGAACATTTATATTAGCCTAAATTATATTAAATTTTAGTACCCGTTAAACTTGTAACCCCTCCCGGGGGAGTAATTGGCCACCCTCAACCTTTATTTTTTACCCTTTGCACGCATTGATTATTAGTTGACATATTTCAAAAAATCTCATCAAAATCGGCCCATTAATTTAGAAGCTAGAACATTTTTAAAATTATTCAGAAATCGGTCTTGGAAAATTTTCAAAAAAAATCAAAATTCCCACCCCCCCCTCTCCAGGTAGAAAGCTAGACTTTCATCCACATTTTGTTTTGCCATTAGCTCTAAAATCTCAAAAAAACCGCATCTTTCTAGCTCTTAAAACAAAAAAGTTCGTTTTCAAACGTGCATCGGAGTAAGTGGGTAACTAGGTCAACCCATCTTATATGTAGGTCAGTGTGCCATACTCATCGTTATTTCTGTTTTAGCTTGTGTATTTCTGATAAACTCTTATTTCTGTGTAATTTAGCCATAGAATCCGTTTACGTATTTACAATTTTTTACAATTTATATAGTAAAACTGCAAAAACTGTATAAAATTTATATAAAATATTATTGTGCTTGTGCTTGTGCTCACTGTTTGTACCGTGTACCCGCCCCCCTTCCATCACTGGTCACCCTTCCCCCCAAACACCCTGCTCCCCTTACTTCCCCCCCCCCACCCCCTCACCCCCTCAAAATTTTTTTTTTTTGATATCTGGAATCTCCCAAGCCCCAGAAGTACCCAGGTTCTTTGGTCGAGAAGATAGGGGGCGTGGTTCTCGAGATATCCTAACGGGAAGTTTGGAAAAAACCAAAAATCCCGGATATCTCGGGAACGGTGCGTCCTAGACGATTTTGGACCAAAAAATCGAACCCCCCTCCCTATCTACCCACCCCCTAAACTTTATTACATAAAGTTTATCCGACCCTCCCCCCTCCCCCTGGACCAATAACCCCCCCCACCCCCCTTACCCCTGAGGATTTTGTAGACAAGTGGCTACAAATTTTGTAGCCAAGTGGCTTCAAAAAATTTTTTTTGGTTATCGCCCTCCTTGCATAATTCTACACCTCCCCCTTAATACCTTACCCCTCTATACCCTCCCCCCTCCCCCCAACAAAATTTTTATTTTATTTTCATACATTCTCGTTGATTGAAGTCCACTTCAGTTTACTAATAAAGTTTATCCGACCCACCCCCTACCCCCTGGACCCCTGCCCCCCCTCCACCCCCTTCCGAAGTAGTCCGTAGACAAAATTGTATTTCATTTACCTTGTTTTGTGTTTGACCAAATCTAAATTAGACACCTGTATTCACCTGTGGATTATCCTCTGTAATTACATTTGAATCTGTAACTATTGCTCGGAACATATAAACTTGAACTCTTTGTGACCAAACTTATACTAAACCAGACTGTCAGAGAGACTCTTTACACCTCTCTGACCATCTAGACTGTATACATTGTACTGTATACATTAGACAGTATACACACTCGGTATACATTATACAAAATTTTTATTACACTCTATATCTTCCATACTCTTCTTAGTATATACTATTTTAATTTATCACATAAGCGACAATCGCTTGAATACATCCTTGACAAATCCCCTGGCATAGAATAAAAAGTCAACCTTGATAGTCATCTCGGTAATTGCAGGACCTTGATTCCGTTTAAAATAATATTTATATCACATATTAAATCAACTGTAAACTCCAAACCGACAATGTCTAAATCATCAAAAGCAGATGCTACTACCGGGTCAGGGAAAGGCAAGTTCTCAGTAATCGCTGCTGGAGTCCTGGCGGCCCCAGCAAAGAGAAACCCAACCCTAATGACCTCAGGTGAAGTCTTAAGGAAAGATGACGTAGGTGGAAATACATCCCAGACAGCTTCTGAAAGCTTTATGAACAGTTTAACATCAAAAGCCAATAAACTGTACCAAGAAGCCAAGTCACAGATGGAGCAGTCTGGGAACATAAAAACATCAATAAAGGAAAAGGTACTTGAAAACCTAGCCAGCATGTATGAAATTGTACTGCGTCTAAACGAGGAGAGGCAAAATTCAATAATTGAATTGGAAAAAATCAGAGCTGAACACGCGGTAGAGACATTGGAACGAGAGGACAAACACAAAGAGGAACTGGGAACACAGAGAATCATCCCCGAATCAACAAGGACACCAGACAATCTTATAAAAGAGCTTATCGAAACAATCACAGAACACAAACAAATTGTTTTGGACTGTAAGGAACATACGCAAAAGTTGACGGAACAATTAAAAGACAACAAAATACCTCAAAAATCAAATAATACACACAGTATACAAAACGACGAAAGCACATATGCTAGCAGTACAATAAAACAAGCAAAGAAGCACTTGACAGAAATGCATTCCATCATCATATCATCGGAGGACGTAAAAGACACGAGCGCGGAAATAATAAATAAAATCAGAACAACAGTGGACGCCAGATCATCCGGAATTAGGGTCGATAAGCTCCGAAAAGCCAAAGACCAAAAGGTCATATTAGGCTGTAACACTAAGGAGGACCTGGCACGAGTAGCTGAAAAGCTTAGTTCACCAAGCAGCGGATTTAAAATTGACAAAGCTATAAATAAAGACCCATTAATAATAGCGATGGATGTTATGGCTTATAACACGGATGAAGACATCGTTAAATCCATAACAAATCAAAATAAGCACCTGCTTGGAGGACTAGCGGAAGAGGACATCCGGGTCTCAGTGCGTTACAGAAGAAAAGCAAGGAATCCTTTAGAAAATCATGTGGTAATGCAAGTCTCTCCACTAGTTTGGCGTCGACTAACGGATGCGGGCCGTGTCCACATAGACTTGCAACGAGTGCGAGTATACGATCAATCTCCACTCATACAATGCTCACGGTGCCTCCGTTTTGGTCACGGTCGCAAACTATGCACCGAGGAAGTGGACCTATGCGCTCACTGTGGTGGCCCGCACATGAGAACTGAGTGTCAAGCTTGGTTGGTAAACGAAAAGCCTACTTGTAAAAACTGCTGCGCTGCTAAAAATGACAAAACGGACCACAACGCGTTCGACAAAGAATGCCCTGTTCGGAAAAGATGGGATTCTTTGGCAAGGTCAACAGTAGCATATTGCTAAGGTCTTGACTGGAGAGCATGGACATACGGTACACTCACAAAACACAACAAAAGAGTACGAAGTGATCCAGGTGAACCTTCAGAGGAAGAAATTAGCAACGCAGGAACTGCTAATTGAAGCTGGAAAACGAAAAACCGCCTTCGCTTTGGTGTCCGAACCATACATCGGAAATGAAGGAATGCTAAGGCAACAGCCGGGAACGAGAGTAGTACAACGCTCCCTCAACCGGGAAAAACCCATTAAGGCTGCTATCGTTGTGTTCGACTCCGAAATAGAAATACGCGAACATCCGCTAATTACAACAGAAAACATAGTAGCAGTCACGCTCAAAACTAATATGTGGACAATTGGAGTGGTCTCAATATATCTTGAGGAGAACCAACCAATTGAACAGGACATTGATAGAATAAAAGCAATCTGCGAAAAGTTGGATACGAGTAAAATTCTAATCGGAGGAGACACAAACGCGTGGAGCACATGGTGGGGAAGTAC
>CAWVQL010000077.1:0-21324 GCA_963932265.1 Thymelicus lineola | reverse complement strand
TATCGAGAGTGACCTTAAATGGTTGGTGATTCAAACGACGTTTGCGTACGTAGAACAGCATATCAGAGGTTGATTTCTTCAGTTCATCTTCCGTCAGCGCAACGGCGTTGGTCATGTCCATCAGGTAGTCATCGAAGTAGGTTACTAGCTTGTCAACAACAACATTGTCGATCTTAACTCCAGGGAAGTAAAGATCCTCCCTTGTGTAACTAGGCAGCCGCAACTTGAAGAGGATGAGCATATAGCACAAGCGTTTCTGCAGCTGGTAGAAAATGGGGTCACGAAGAGCGGTTTGGTAGTTGTCCAAAACAGAAGGTACAACGAAGTAGCTGTTAGAAAAAAGATCAATTTCAAAAACATGACTACATTAATATACAAGAAGGGTTCAGTTTTATCATGCTTACATATATGCTGATAAATATTTGGTTGCATTAGCGTTTATCAAACGTACATATGAGCGTATTAGAAGTTTATCATCATTCGCTTTGATTAAGTAAAATTAAGTAATGCTTGAACAGATCTTTATAAATTATAACTAAGGACCATCTCAATCACGTCAACTTTAAAAAAAACTGTTAATTAGGTGCTACTATGCCTAGGACAGACATACAAACACGTGACACTTACAACATCCCTATTTTTACGTCGGGGGTTAATTAATTATGTGGAAATAAGAATTACATATTTTAAAAAGTCATTAAATGACATATTTTAAAACGTACCTGTCCGATCTGTATTGGTTCATGCCTACAATCGATTTCAACATAATGTACAGGTATCGGTATGCATCACAGCGGACGTTTGTAAGATCAACCTTGTCAACTTTGCCGTATATCAATTTTCCAAGAACTTCAACATCTTCTGCTTTGAATAGATCCAGCCTAAGGCCATTAATCTGTGGGAACACATATTTAGAATTATAATATTATATATTCGATTAAATTACATAATATAAGAGAAAACTATACGATTCAATTACCTGCAGAACTTCGACCTTATTGTTATCTTTACTTTTGAAATATTAATAAAACATCTAACGATCAGTACAATGACTTAAAACTAGAATTGGTTCTAGAATTCTGAGATTTAAGAATTCTTAGTTTAAGAAAAATTTGGAAAGAGTAAGTTTTAAATACATTTTAAGTACAAAGAATAAAGTATGTACAAACCTCAATGAATCCTTTCACGACAGCGTCTCTGATAATTTTTTCGTAACCTTCAACAAGATTGATCAATCCAACATTGTGATCATTTATCAATACGTAGTTGTTATATCTTACGGGTAAAGTCACTCCGTTATGTAGCATCATCCAAGGCCAATAGCCCGTCTTAATAGGTTTGCTCCATGTGAAATCTGTAATGTCTCCCAAACCGTTTGAAAGACGTTCCAAATAATATCTGGCAAGGATCTGCTGGTACATGTAAAGGTTAAGTTCCCAACGTCTAAGCTTAAGCTTGTCGAAAATGTCGTCACGCATCCAGAATGGGTAGTCAACATGGAAGTAGTAGTAATATGTGTTAAGGTCAATATCTTCAGTGAAGTATCTGAGTTTGTCATCTTCGTTAAGGTAAACACGGGTGTCATAAACATTCTCATCGATGATGTAAACGTTGTTGTCAGTCTTTTTGATGCCGTAGAAATCGCACAGTTTCATGTCAAGGAGGCCTCTCTTCATTTTTAATAGGTAAGCCTTTTGGATGACATCAGCACGAACGAAGTAGTACGGGTAAATTTCGTAAGGAGGAGGCAGAATGATACCCTTGCAATCAGGACGATGTCTGACTGCTACAGTGAGTGCATACACAAACATGCCTTCGTTCAAGTATAAACGCATCCAGCATGCAGTTTTTATGAAGGTAGTGAAGTCCTTGGCGTAATACAGCATGTGGAAGGCAGAGATTACTTCTTTCAGCTGTCGGTCGACACTGAGAGTAAAAACTTCACCACGTGGCAACATTCCGATTTTGAAGCAGTTGATGAAAGTCTTCACTACGTCGGTTTTCTGAAAATAAAGTAAATATTGGAGTTTTATAGTTGATTAGATTATCTACAAACTCGGGTGTCTTTAAATCGTAATCTACCTAAAAAACTTCGGAAAAGCTTTATTATTGTTATCTAATGATCAACTACGTATTCAATGTGTTTATGAAGCATATAAGCACTCATAACATTTTTTCCACTAGTAGTCCTCTATACTGAACTACCAAATGCGCCAATAATAATATTGGTCAGATATATCACTTACTATCTATAATTATTTTACTATGAGCACTAATTTTTTTTAATGTGAAATGAAGGGCAAACGAGCCAAATGATGGCGAGGTATTGCCTGTAGACATCAGTAAAGCTTTGGCGCATCACCGATACGTTGCGCACAAATCATTCTTGAGCATCAGAGCATGAAGATAAATGGATCTTCTTTTATTTTATTTTATTATTTTCGCATTTCATATCAGGTTTTAGGTAGATACGAATACATAAACACTTACCGTGTACAGGTCAACGTTGTTTTCAATATTGAAGTTCTTGCCAATATCTTCAATATCTTTGTCCATAACTCTTTCCGTAACGTGGTTCAGCAGCTTAAGAATAAACATTTGCCTTTGTTTCACGTCCATGTTGACTGTAAAATTATTTGTTAGGTAAGGAACACTTAGAGATATTTTACTACAAATAAGGTTCGGATGTTCTAATGATGTGCAATCTTGCCTGTTAAGAGTTTTGGGTCTCGAGTTCGATTTAGGTCATCTTCAATTGTCTATTCATGCATTATTTCCAAATAATTCAAATAAATAACAATTAAAACTATAAAGTTTATTTGAGGATTTTGGAGAGATAGAATGCATATTGAGAGAAGCCGTTGGAGACGTAGGTGCAGATATTATGTACGTTCCATCTCCTGTGTGAAGTTTTTGATATCTCATTTTATTGTATTATTTTTCCAAAACAAACAGATTCCCAGAAATGTAGCAGAACTTGCATGAAAGACGAGCATTGCGACATAACTATTTTAACATCAACTTATTACTTTATATCTTATTAATCCTAATGATATTATACAATATGTGAATGTTTGTAAGGATGCTTGTTATTCTTCAACGCAAAAACTATTGAACGAATTTT
Organism: Thymelicus lineola; assembly: GCA_963932265.1. Lineage (NCBI taxonomy): Eukaryota > Metazoa > Arthropoda > Insecta > Lepidoptera > Hesperiidae > Thymelicus > Thymelicus lineola. The sequence goes on along the minus strand of CAWVQL010000077.1, from coordinate 18,200 downwards.
CATAAAATTTAGCATACAAGTAGAGAATGATCTGAAATAGGTTATAGCATATGTCACATAGGCTACTTATAATCCCGGAAAACGTGGTCAAGGTAGCAGGCACAGCGCTAGTTTAAAATATTTTGTTTCAAATTTTTGCATGAGATGGAAAGCTTAAAGTACTTACCGAGCCATTGGTCGTCAATTTCTGGACGTGCAGCGGCCAAGGCCGCTAAGCCGAATATCAAAAGCAGAATCCCCTTCATTCTGCAGCCAACCACTACTCAAACTTGACTGTACTCTTTCTCCAACCCTCCGCCTATTTATACCAGAAATCTAGACCCTAGATTGACCTCAGCTATTTGTTTTCTTTCACTGATAAGTTGTAACAAGGAGAAAAATACATTGTAACAATGACATCGAATTACATTACGCTTATCACTAGGTAATTTAAACTTTCATTACTTTGAAATCATAGCCACTTATTATTTGAGTTGATGACCGACTAAGCTACGATACGCTACAGGGTTAAAATTCAGATAGTAACATCAGTTAATTGGCAAGATCCATTTCATAGCCTTTTGTATCTTGAAGGGTAAGTTTGCGAGTTGCGACTAACCATCGAAGAGTCAATTAACTCCGATGTTCCCGTTTTGGAAAGAACACACCTTTATTTTTTAATAAAACTATTATAGCCTATGTCATTTAGAAACAATACAGCATTCGATTGGATTATATTGTATTCTATGTACCTATAATAATTTATGAAATCGATCCAGTAGTTTTTGAGTTTATCCATTACAAACAAAAAAGCAAACAAATAAACAAACAAAAAATCAAAAGTATTATTTATACGTATAATGTCGGCGAGCGACCTATTTGGTTCTACATTCTACAACGATCGGCCGAAGCAGAAGCTGCCATTTAAGAAATGTCATGAAGAAAAATTAATATTTAGAATAATGTCAGAAATATATTATAGAAGAGATGATTATTGATCACGTAATGTTGAAATACCTACTCTGTAATATTATGTGAAAGTTAGGAAAACTGGAAATTATATATCATGGAGCATAGTAAAAGAAATATTGTTGAATAACCAATACCATAGAATACCCCTTCTGCTATACATACATATATTATAAACTAACAACGCGCTCTCCCTTCGCTTCAGGTTATTCCTAACCTTTACGTTTGAAACAACGTACGTTTTTCGTGCCTAATGATATGAATGTGGCTATCAGAGACAATAATAATTTTTCAAACCGATAAGCAGTGCCAGAGATTAGCGCGTTAAAACATTCAAAGAATCAGAAAACCCCGCCCGCCAGCTTTAACAATTTTGCTCGCTGGTTTGCTGTAGATGTCGGGGTTTTTAATATTTTTAATGTTTGATAATAAATACTGCCTGTAGGATGTATCTGAGAATATCAATTTCAATTTTTCCACGATAATCTCTACGAAACATGTGAGCATCAGTCATCATACTGTAAGTAAACTAAGTCCAATTTTTTCGTACCTTTAGTATCTGATCCCTGAGAATTGGCCCATGGCATATTATTATTTATTTTATGGAAATAGCCGGCAAATGAGCTGACGATCAAGTGGCTAACGTCGCCCACGGACATCAGCAACACCAAAGGCATCGCTGATGCGTTGCCTGCCACGAAAGAGAGAAGAAAAAGAAAGAAAGAACTGGTTCTCAAGCCCCCAGCCGGAACACGACGAGTTGTTTGGTGACTGACTCATGCTCAAGGGTGGTAGCTATCCAGGCGAACCCCATGGAGAAATAATAATAGTAATAATGGTATTAATTAAGAATTAAAATCAATATTACCAAAATAATACCTCGAGGGGCCCTACCACGAGCAGGCCGGATTTAGTCGCCTCTTACGACACCCATGTGGCGTGGGATTGGGGTTAGTATTCTATGCCGCTCCAGTACGGCTTTAGTTAATTGATAGTTATATGTTCACTCTACACACTAATACTACTCTATTGTATATATTTTGTCCATCAGGAAATAAGTAAAGTCTGGCGGCCCTGGGCTCTCGGAATAAAATATGTTCAATCCTAAGATGATTAACGTATTTATTTTTGTATGTGTAACTGTAAAAACTCGAAAATAGTTATGCATGCCTTGTTTACGATTACATAATTATTTTTCTAGTGTTAAATAATTATAAATTTTGAAATTTGAATGAATTATGGTGTGTTCTGAACACCGCGGGGGAATGCAGACTGCCCAAGAGTACGCGACAACGCTTCTAACACGTTTGGGTGTCTAATTTTCAACATTAATTTCCGCGTGCGAAGCTGCGGGCAACAGCTAGTTTATTTATATAAATGAATTTTTTATATATCTGTATATATTTATAATTATGTATAATATATATTTAAATTTATATATGTATTCATATTATAATATTTTTATATATATTATTGAATTCAATTAGCAACTTTTTTTTTCTTTTTCTTTTTACCGCTCATCGTGGTTTTTTCTGTCTGGCATTAGGCCAGCAGGTTAGCTGGTAGAGAATGCATTAGCATTAAGCTCTCCATTTGTCCCATTATTGCTATGTTGTTGTCAATAAAGTGTTAAATAAATAAATAAATAAATAAATAAATAAATAAATAAATAAATAAATAAATAAATAAATAAATAAATAAATAAATAAATAAATAAATAAATAAATAAATAAATAAATAAATAAATAAATAAATAAATAAATAAATAAATAAAACCTAAGATTTACTGAGTGTTTGATGGTAAAAGTTCGAAATGAACAATAATCGCTTTGGACCACTTCGGACTTTTACCATTAAAAGTTGGTAAATGTTAGATTTTACTAGTAAAACTTAAAACTTACCGTAGTTCAGGGTTTTACAGTAACATATACATAGATATACTTTAAAGATTTTGAAGACATTACATTTTTCCATCTTAGACTTCATCGCAACTTACCATCAGGTGGGAAGGTTGTCAAGCATTAACTTATTTCATATAAAAAAAGATAAAATTGGTTACTATGAGTCATCCTTGAAAGATAGATTTTATTCTGCTTAAATTCTGCATACATTATTTTCTTGTAAATTCAACTATTCTTGCAGCGCACGCCGTGAAGCTCTCAAAATGCATTTTTTGCAATGCTTCGACCTACTCGACGAATATTGTCATGATTCTAATTTATACATATAGAGCTAGGGGTAACAAGTTCGATTCCCATCCTCGACACAGGAAATCCAAGTGCGGGATAAGCTATTGAAAGCAGCAGCAGGTAAGGTAAGATAAGGCAAGAGGTAAGGTAAGGTAGGTAAGGTAATTATTATTTGAATTTTCGGGCCTGGGACAACTATCCCAGGGGCCACTGCGACCAGACTTGATCTATTGTGGCCGTAGGTAAGGTAAGGTAATCGATATCTTATTATAATGTTCAGACTAAACTTATATATGTAGCAGAAGGAGGTATTCTATGGTATTGGTTATGAAATGATATTCCTTTTACTTTGCACCATGATATATTTCCAGTTCTCCTAACATTCACATCAATATTCCAAAGTACTTCAACACTACGTGATCAATAATAATCTGTTCTACATTCTTGACAATTCCCTAATCTAAATATGACATGACATTTCTTATATGCCAGCCTCTGCATCAGGCAAGCGCTGTAGAATAAAGAGGTCCGTCCCTGGACCTTCACTGGAGATTCATGGCCTCACCGATATGGCTATCCTGACGTGCGCTCGTCCTCGTGCGCGGATCTAGACACGCGGCAGCGTGTCAAGCCAAGTTCAAGCAAAGGAACTGGCTAGCCAGCGCCGAGTGTAATATTACACGAACCACTTGGTGCCACTTTTGACCCTTTTATAACTCAAAACCTCTTTAACGTAAACACATAAAACTACGTGTGTTTAATTATATCCATAAGGACATGTAGAATACCAAATTTCATGAAGCTAGCTCAAACGGTTATAAAGATATGAAGGTCAAAAATTCGTAAATTTTAGTACTGACTGACTGACTAACATATAGTACCTAAATCTAACCTACTTCCAGATAACCTAGAAGGATGAAATTTGGAATACAGCTCGGTAATTGTGTGTAAGCGTAGGAAAAAATCAAAAAGTTAAAAAAAGTCGAAAAATAAGTGGTGTCCCCATACAAATATTGTATGGGACCGAAGCAGAGCCATCTAGCGGCAGTGAAAAGAAAACCTTCGGTCCCATACAAATCTTAACCAACTCGCATTTATATTGTGAGCCCGTTATGTCACGTAAAACTCGCACTAAGGCCTTTGTGCGCGCGTGCATATGGCATACTTCAGCGCATGGAGTATTGAGGTAGAACGAGGGCCATCTCATATGTAGGGAAAGTTGAAAAAGTTTCCAGCTGTTTACAAAAAATAGAGGTTCCAATAATGGCCATTTCTAAATGGCGCTAGTGTGTGACAAATAGATATATGAACATGGCTGTTGTAAACGGAGTGAAGTTTGCTGAGTTATGCCACCCTAATCAATGGTGCTAGTGTCCGCCAAATAGATATTCGAACATAGCTGTTGTAGACCACACCGCAGTCCTACCCGTAATTTTACGCGTTTTACGGACACTTTTCCCTTTGCTGTCACTCGCGGAAAGTCGTTGTAATATACAACACATTCAACGCAACAAACCATGCGTGTTTTCCATAGAAGCTGATATACTTTGGTACACCATTAACACAATGCGCGGTGAGGCAGATCTACGCTGTGTGGCGGGGCGCGGAACAGTGTGAGAATCGCCTGTTTGTCATATTTACCGAGATATTTAGTACTCGGCTAAATATTATAAAATTAGCTGTATACCGAATATAACCATAACCAAATACTCGTTCTTGTAAGCAGAATAACTTTTGAATAGGGATGTTGACTAATTTTAGAATTCAATTTTATTTTATAGATAGAACCTCAATATTCACGAAAAAATATATAAAAAATAATAATCTTCAATTTAAAAACAAAAATTGATAAATAAAAATCACTATCAAATTTTCCACCAAAAACGTCACGTGACGTCACTAAACGATATTCAATACTATCTGTCTACTAAGTTTGTTGAATTTCCGTATAAAATTGTTCCAATGACGTCATATTCTCAAAATGGCGTTTGAGGTCACGTGACAGTGAGTACAATTTTTAACATTTTAATTTAATTATATTTAATTTATTGTGATTGATTTCAATAAAAGAATCATATTTTAGGCCTTTAAATTTTACCACTAATATTTTAGACATAAATTTATATTAATTTATAATTGGTGTCAACATCCCTATTCAGTGAATCAGGGTAAATATATTATGATTATAATTAAATATGATAATATGGTTGCTTAAACTTATTTTTATACCAGTTTTAGGGACTCTTCAATAATCATACAAATATTCGACTCACCGTAAAAGCTAAAGTTTTTCCGATTCACTTTCCGGTTTATGGTCATCACTATTTAATTTACACTCGAAACTGGTCACCCATGAAACGTCAATTTATTCTCTAAGATTTGTGAACAGGGTATATTTTTCTTTACAAGAAAGTAATGATATCCCACCAAAAACATTAATGTAAAAAAGGAGAGCCAAGTTCAATACAAAAATTATGCTTGGCTGTGGGCTTCACCGCAAAAAGAATGGAGATCTAAATGAGTGCCAAGTTCTATGCAAAATCTAAATATGTATTTATAGGAACGAAATAACATTATGAACAAGTATTAAACTCTATTTCTTTGCTGTATTGGATACCTATAACAATTGCTGTTATTTAAAAAACTGAGATCTTAAAGTAGGTTAGATTTGACTTGGCCAGTTTTTATCAGAATTAAAATGTTGAATAACTTTATAAAATGACTGATGTAATGAAAATTGGCGAAGTCAAATCTAACCTACTTTAAGTTCTCAGTTTTTTAAATAACAGCAATTGTTATAGGTATCCAATACAGCAAAGAAATAGAGTTTAATACTTGTTCATAATGTTATTTCGTTCCTATAAATACATATTTAGATTTTGCATAGAACTTGGCACTCATTTAGATCTCCATTCTTTTTGCGGTGAAGCCCACAGCCAAGCATAATTTTTGTATTGAACTTGGCTCTCCTTTTTTACATTAATGTTTTTGGTGGGATTAATTTATCTTGGTACGTCATCACTGGATCAAAGCATGTGGTCTGCTCTAACTGCTGGGTCCGAAACACGTTGTTTTTGTGTTCACTCACGCGGCCATCGCTGACGACCCGCACGGCCTCGTGTGGATATTAAGAATTCTGTAAAAAATAGTCTCAACAGTATCTTGCTCGGTTATTCTGACTACATTAACCTCACTCATATTCATTTTTATCATTCATCATTATTAATTTATAGTCAAGAATAATTCGCTCATTAAGTCTAATATTTTTTAAATGTGGACACTTAAAACATAGTGGAGAGAACTATGGTCTGGCCATTTGGTTACCAATCTGGTTCATAAAACTCTACGAAACGTCGCAATTATTGTCATTGTCGTCTGGTCCGGTTCAAACCCTGCAGACTCCTGGCCCAGTCTCTCCAAGACTCTTCAGACATCGCCCCTTCAGTTCTATGCTGGCCCGGACTCTATTCACACTTCTTTCCATTTTTTTCCTTTTTTTTTGACACCTTTTTTTACATCCTTTTTTTACTCAATTTTTTTTTGTAATTCCATTTTGTTACTAGGTACTCTTTTTTTACCTTTCATTTACACTTTTCTCTTTTTTCACTCTTTTTTACACTTTTTTTTTAGTAGGTACTATTTTTTTACCTCTGTTTTTACTTTCCTCTTTATTTTTTCTCACTTTTTTTACAATAGCCATTGTTGCGACTCATTAAATCGATATCATCATATCATCATCATTAAACCTTCTTTTACTATACTACCAGACTGACCATAGTTTCTCTACGTGACTTACACCTGCAGCAGACATGTCTCCAAGCAAACCATCGGTTTCAGTGTTAGCTCCTGGGTCTCTTGGTTTCACGTGGTAGATCATTATTTCATGTCTTATCGATTTTCCGCAACTGAAAAATAAATAAGGTTAATTTGACTCGTATGATATCAGGTTAGTCGTATGATAACACATTTGATGCTAGACTAAGGCTACTTATCTGCGATCCATACTCCTTCGGTCATCATGACACATTGGATGGCTTGGTTTATATGAACTCTAGCTCCACTGAGTCGCATCACTACGTTTTGCATTGTCCACGTCGATTATATTATGAACTTCCACATTCTCATTTCATCGCGTTTTGTATTGTTTCATTTCTCATTGCAAAATTTTCTTCAAATGTCATCCGAACTAGTGTCATTCCTCATTTATTTTCCGATTTATGGGCATGTTTCGTCCATCACTTCTGATGTAGCAGAAGGAGGTATTCTATGGTATTGGTTATGAAATGATATTCCTTTTACTTTGCACCATGATATATTTCCAGTTCTCCTAACATTCACATCAATATTCCAAAGTACTTCAACACTACGTGATCAATAATAATCTGTTCTACATTCTTGATAATTCCCTAATCTAAATATGACATGACATTTCTTATATGCCAGCCTCTGCATCAGGCAAGCGCTGTAGAATAAAGAGGTCCGTCCCTGGACCTTCACTGGAGATTCATGGCCTCACCGATATATACATAAATATAGGATGGCGCAAAAGTTAATAAATAAAAACATTTATAGTCCCCACGAACTAAGAAGCCTTGTCGTTTGTCATCGCAGTGACACTAGAGATGTACAAAAAAGTCGGATCACGAAAGAATCAATTTTTGCAACAAATCGCTTCAAAATTGTAAGACTTTCTAATCGATTCAATAATTAAATTTGTAAATTCTAAAAACCGAAACATTTAGATATCCACAAGTAACTGGAATGATACTACCTACCTCCATTGAGCTACTTGAGTTACTTTACCGTACCTATACGCTCAATAATTATGTATTTACGACTATAATAAAATATTATTTTCCTAAAAAAACTCACTGCTAATTCGTCCGCGCCGCATCCAGCGTAAGAAATTTGGGTTTCGGTTGAATATGAATATTTTAACCCTATTCTAATTAGTTCAAATGGCTGCGATTAGAGATTATCGTAATAAACACTTTTGGTCATGTTCTTATAGGAGAGAAGAAATTAAATTGTTTAATTGTTAAACACAAAGAAATAAATAAAATAAATTCATTTTTATTTTAAGTTTCGATTATAGTAATGTATCGATTATGATTGGTTTTATAAGTGGTTTCAAGCCGACACTTCACTTAACGTCAGTGTAAGTTTTGGCATTTTTGACATCGCACCGTTTTACACTAGAGGTTGGGAAAAACTGCAAAAATTGTTGGCAATACTAAAATTTGCGTACGGCGAATCCGGACATATGTGCGAGGCTATCGGTGTACGGAGCGTCCGGCGCGGACGATGCCGATATATTATGTGCGTTCACCATTATAGTATCTTCCGACAGGGTGATGATTTTTGCCCCACGCTGTACAATATCCCCTATAATAATTCGTACTAACCACTATGTTAATCATAAAATATTATAAACTCAGAGAAAAACTTTCAATAAATGAAGAAAGCATGTGCACATCTATGTTATTTTATTATAATAAGCACTCAGATTTATTTTCGTAGTTTCTAGTTTCGGTCAAGAAAAATTAAATCTGAAACCAAATATTCTCGTTGTACAACCTGAATATATTCGTCTTGTCAGATGTATCCCCTGTATTGGGTACTATTTACTACAACAATATAACTACATAAGGTCTTTTAGTAACGTATTAATGAGAAAAATATTGCATTGAATCGTGAGAGACAGCAGTGTATGACAGCAGAGAGCGCATGTTAAAATGTTCTTTACGTGAGCCGTCGTGAGCAGGTGTTTATACCCCTTCGTATTTTTCTTAGTAGATTACGCTTCGCCTCTGGAAATCTATACGTTACAATCCACACAGATAAAATATTTAGACAGGATACCTCAAATTAACATAATCATTATTTTTTTTTGAAAACTGACATTTTACCCATAGCTATCAATAACCAATATATAAATGAGAATTGCATTAAAATTGGTTAAACCGTTTCTGATATGATACGGAGCAAACATCGCTACTGTACGTGCTACCGAATATGAAAATAGGTAAACCTATTTAAAAAAAAGCGGCCAAGTGCGAGTCGGACTCGCCCATGAAGGGTTCCGTAGCAGCAAGAAACATAATATAAAAGTTCTTGTAGTTCGTTGTAACTTTGATCGATGTTTTAATAATAGTGTATTTTTATTATTAAAAAAAAGCTACTTACTAGATCTCGTTCAAACCAATTTTCGGTGGAAGTTTTTATGGTAGTGTACATCATATATTTTTTTTAGTTTTATCATTCTCTTATTTTAGAAGTTTCAGGGGGGGGGGACACATTTTACCACTTTGGAAGTGTCTCTCGCGCAAACTATTCAGTTTAGAAAAAAATGATATTAGAAACTTCAATATAATTTTTGAAGACCTATCTATAGATACTCCACACGTATGGGTTTGATGAAAAAAAATTTTTTGAGTTTTAGTTCTAAGTATGGGGAACCCCAAAAATTTTTTTTTCCTATTTTTGTGTGAGAATCTTAATGCGGTTCACAGTTTACATCTACTTACCAAGTTTCAACTATAGTATACTTCTTATAGTTTCGGAAAAAAATGGCTGTGACATACGGACGGACAGACAGACAGATGTTAGGGTTTAGAATTAACAATAAACTATTTGATTAATACTAGGAACAAAGACGCCATTATTTTTGTAATTCGCCGAACTCCATGGCGCCGGCATCAGTCAACACACCTTAGTTGGCTGGTTTCGGGTTTCGGGTGAAATATTACTGTGAGAAAGAACAATGAACAAGGGATTGATGTTGGTCGGTCTGGAGAGCGGCCCTGCGGCCCAGGGGGGCATTCTATCTTAGACTGGGAAACGAGTAATACGGGTGTTTTGTAATCATTCTAAATTGTAGAAATAGTTTAAGTCAAAAATAGTTTAAGCAAGAATTAATTGTAAAATACCTTATTTTAAAAGATGTGTAGAGGAGTTTCTTTCGCCATTTCTTCTCCTCTTGAATGAGACACCTTTGTGAAATGGCGATTTAAGCACAAAAGAATAAATGAGTGAAAATATCCCAGTGCTTTTATTCTACAACACTAGTCGTCTGGAGTCGAGTTTATATCTCAGAAGTGCAAGAACCAAGAAAAACGTAAGTAAAGCCCACTTTAACATATTTAAATATATAAAAAAAACAAGAACATGTTTTTTAAAACGTGTATGATTTGTGTATAGATTGTGATGGTCATACGAGTTGTAGATGAAATCAAAATGTCTGTAGTAGTTTTGTTATTTTGTTACAAACACAGATACAAACAATACAGACTATTAAACAAAACATTAAAATTATTTAATGAATATTTATCATTGGACAGCGTTTATGTACACTAACATCTAATTCTGTAGCCTTGTTGGTAGCGACCACAGAGATGTTCTGTGTTAGCGACCTTGCCTGCGAAGTGATGGATCCCGGGTTCGATTCCCGGCCGGGGCAGATATTTATGTGACACATAAATATTTTTACTCGAGTGCAAGGTCTTATTGTGATGTGTTATATGTGTTGTCCATGCCACCTGCGACACAGTTAAAACTTAGTGCTTGTTTATTAGACAATTGAGTCAGTTGGAAAAAAAAGCCCTCACTTAAGGAGATGACTATTTTTTAAAGTAGAGATATTTACAGGTTGTAAATCAAAGAAAGATTTTCTTCTTGTTTCTTGTTTTTGTTTTTAAGTTTTGGGCAATATAAGCAGCGATGATATTTTATTTATTTATTTACATAAGCGGCTTCTAGAAAATGTTTACATGACTAAGTAGATATTAAAGGCATTCCTTGCGTAGTCCTGTTTATTTCTGTTTGAAAGTTCGTTAATTTTGAAACATACCATTCACAATTATGTACATACATATATCAGATCACTAATGCCATTTGTTTTTCTGTTTGCCTCTTAATGCAAACGTTCCAGCTAATGTTCGAAGCAGATCGACAGATCTGGGACCAGGTCACTAAAGAGCGAGATAATTCTGGTCCCAGTATTTCGTTATGCAGAAGAGACTGAGTTCAACGTGAAGAACTAGCTGACGTACACGCCAAGGAACAATGAGCATCAGCAATCAACGCAGAACGCAGTTGACCGGACTATTGGACTAATATTGAGAGTTGCAAAATCTACGCTGGACAATATTAACAAGGTCATGTAATTCTCTCCATTTTAAATGAATGCAAGCAAAGATTAGTGACTGAGCTGTTGATCGTGAAAAAGTTACTTTTTCTGGAGCCAAGCCTGAGTCTAGTATGACGTTATGCTTATTACAAAAAAGAGCATTGCAACCAGAACTAAAATATTATCTGAAATTACGAGTATATCTGCTTAGGATAACATGAAATAAGTCTAATCAAGTTTGACAGATTCGACTCATAGAATATTTTAGATACATGCTAACAAACTAACGAGCAAACTGCAAAAGTTTGAGTTAAACTCGAGTGGAGTTGTTTCCGCACGTTGATCATCTACGATCGAGGGATAAATTACCTTTTCTTTTAAGACCATACACTTCATATGAGTTTACCTGTAATATTTAAGTAAAGTATTATTATTTCTTTTTAAATTCTAGCCTCAGTAGTTTCGCAGCAAATTGGCTGCGGCAGAGGAAAAGACGAACAGACGCACGACTATTAGGGTTTCGTCGTTTTGTTATATTTTCGTACGTAAAACTAAAAAAAAATGACTCATTTAACACTAGAAAGACGGACAGGGGTCAAATGACCCATTTTGAAATTTCGACGCCGATTATTCTGCTGTTTTTTTCAAATAATGACTTGATATATTGACTTTTAATAAAATTGTGTTAAGATGAGGTGACTGGCGCTTTTGGATTGTTGTCATAGGTTCGATGTTATTTATGATCATAATAGTTAATTATGTACATACTGAAGAAGAATAAAACAAAAGAAGACAACGTCCATCGGGTCAACTAGTTTTAAATATTAAACTTAACTATAAACTACACTAAAAGAGCATGCAGGAATTCTAAACACTGCATTTATTTGTCAAGTGGTTTGAATGCGTGACTGCGAGCGAAATTCAAAACTATCGAATCGAACATAATAGGGCAATAATTTATTTTGTTTATGTGACATGTAAGCTTGTAAGTGGATATAAATAACTTAGACTTATTTTAATGAACGTATGTACCGACTGTACAAAAATATAAACTCTAGTAGTTTTTTCCGGAGAGACTCGTGTACTTAGTGGGTTAGTTAATTTAATAATAATAAAAAAGAGTTATATATTTTTTTCCTACGAATTTTAGAACAGAAAAGAAGGTGAACAATTATTTTAAATTCTTTATAACTCAATAAACTGACTTATACTCGTAGGTAAATAGAAAGAAATAATTCAGCAACATTTGCTCATTTTATAGTAGGAATTTGTAATAAAGCTGATAAAGTTCGATGTTTGATGGTTGAATGAGGAAATATTTTCATGATAGCGTTGGTACTGGTGGTGGCAAAATTGTGCACGATTATCCTATCGTACAAGCTTGCAGTAAGTGGTCATCTATTTATATGATATACCTATCAAGCACCGATTGCTTATTTTCTGTTTGATGATTTATAGAGAGCAAAGTTGCCAACTCGGTATCAATTTCTCGGGCTAAACAGAGTTTTAAAAAGGACTAGATTCGTCCAATACATTGGAAATAGGGGCTATTGTTTAATTAATAGAGGTGAGCGTAAAAAAAAAGATCTTAAGACGCTCTACAAGTATGATAATGGTCATTATTTCGATATCTTTCACTACCTAAATTGGTTTTTTCGATCGATTGCATGAAAAGGTTCGTGGAAAACCTGAATTTATCTTTTTTTTATTTGAAGGGCTGAAAAATCGTAAAAAGGGCTAGATCTAGTCCCGAAAGGGCTAAATTGACAACTCTGAGAGAGGAGTTAAATTACTCTTTGTAAATTATTATAATGAATCTCGGACAGGTACCCATTCGATGTTACTGCTTGATTCAAGGTCAAATACAATAATATTTTCGTACTAAGTTATTGCTCTACTTAAATCCGCCGTCATTCGTTTCGGGAAAGCCAGCATCTATACCAGAAAATAATGTTTAAACGAGATTCTTAAACTGTGATCCAACTGAAATAAAAGTAAGTTTAAGTCACTCTTAGCTACCGTGATTACCTAGTGGTATGAAATATATTTTACGACCTATGAAATATATTTGATATTTACAAAATATACACGAAAAAAAGTATACCATAAAATAATTTCGTAATTATTATGAACTTTATTGAACTGATAAATACACCAGAAATAGTTTGATAATTCAAATAAGTATTTCACATTCTGGACTACTACGTCAGTCACAGAGGGTTAATGCTGATCAGTTATAGTTTTAATATTAATACGTGAACGGAAATCCTTTACGACAATTAAATAGGAATGTTGACACTTACTAAAAATTAATTTAAATTGATGTTTAAAAGTATTAAGGGAAACATTCAAAAACCTATAATATTATCCTTTTGTCGTAATCAATCCCAATTACGTGGACGGGGAAGTGTGAAGTTTGGCACAGTTAAATTCATTATCAGTTGATTATCAGCCTCAATTCGAGTTGAATTTGACACGTACCGCGTACAGTTAAACTCGAGTTTTGACCGCAGAAGGGTTTCATTTACTTAAAATAAAAGCAATGTATAGATTTAGGTAAGCGACAAGGCTGCCCGTTGTATTGTGATTATCGATTAATAGTATAAATTTTATAAATTTCTGTTTTGGTGTGTGCAATCAACATTTTAAACAACACAATAAATAACAGTTACAAGTTAGAGTTAGTCACAAGTAAGAGTTAAGCTTATATTAAATTAAGGCCTACTTTAACAGCAGGACAATAGTAGAATTTTAATCTTAGAGAATCCCTCGTCTTTGTGTGGAGGGACTAGCAGATTTATAATTAACAAACATTTTTAATGAGATATTAAATAAATTAAAATAATGTTGATCAGTTAAGCCAGCGATGGGCAAAGCAAAAGGTTGACAACTTTGTATAGTTAAAGCAATTAAATCGTGTTCAGAGAATCGCTTTGAAAAGTTTGAAAGTGTACCGACTTAACTAGATACTTATTTGTCAATTGGGATAAACATGATGTAACCACATTGTATACCTGTGTGTCATGCACTGTTAACATGTAACTATAGAGATATTTCTGATTAATTTTCAGATTACGAGTCAGTTTTGTTTTGATCGAATGAGACCATGGATGCGTACGACGTATGTAATTGCTTTAGAAGTACACTAGCGCTGTGCACGCGGCTTTGCCTGCATTTTCCAGGATAATAAGTACATCCGTTCTGTAAGTTCTGTATGAAAGATTAACAAAAGTCCGTACAAACCTTCACATTTATATCATATAGTAAGAATAGGATGATGATTGATGAACATAATGTTTTCTGTGATAGCGATTAATTCTTTGAGAACTTATGTGAAAAATTCACATACTATAATAATTATTCTATGAGATCTAGAGGTAAATTATTATTACTGGTTTGCTTCATATGTTCATTAAACAGTTTCGATTTTATTTAATGTAACTTATATAATTTATTGTGAAATTAATGAGATCGATGAAAACACATGATTGAACACAATTTATTCAACAGTAGAACCTGCTTCAGTATATTTAACAGTAGTCACTCAGTTTTTATTTGTATGATATTAGTATAATCTTAATGTTTCATTCTTTTCCATCAGCAAGTATTGTACATCGAATCGATATATCGATGCGCCAGTTCAGATAGTGTGGATAATGCTCCGACATAAGTAATCGATCGTCTTATGTTGGACAGTGAAGGAAATTATTAATCGAAGTTTCGCAATAGTATCTCGTCGGTCACGCATTGTACCGAATCAATCGGTGCTTTTCTTGATACGTCGGATGCTAGTGCGGATGACACAGTGCCGTATGCCATAAGTAATCGATCGTCTTATGGTGGCCAGTGGTATCAACTCGTTGAGTTGGTGTATTGATGATTGAACTTGGTGCTTATGGTCCATGCTGATACATCAAAGCCCAGCAACGTAGCCCTACTGCATACCATCGGCTAGTAGTGTGCTCTGTTAAAGTTAGTGATTTGCTGATTGAATGTCGACTCGATCGTTCGAACTTTAATGTATAACAGCTGGAATGCTAAACTAATATCATACAACAACTATACTCAAAATTATCTAAGAAGCCATTAATGATAGCTGCCATTTATTAATATGAACCAACCTTGTACGGACGTCTTTGAGCAAAATGGAATAATCATTTAATTGACATGAACAGTTGGATACTTACGAACAAAAGAATTTTCCAAAATTTGTTTAAAATCCCTATTCGTTTTCATTGACGTTATTTATAAATCATCTAGTAAAAATCCCATCACATCATAATTTATGCAAAATTGAATAAAACAATGAGGCGTCGAATCAATGTTATATGAAGATGCCAAAATCTACACTGACTTTAAGTGATGTGTCGGCTTGAAACCACTTATAAAATCAATCATAATCGATACATTACTATAATCGAAACTTAAAATAAAAATGAATTCATTTTATTTCTTTCTTTGTGTTTAACAATTAAACAAATTAATTTCTTCTCTTCTTTATGAACATGACCAAAAGTGTTTATTACGATAATATCTAATTGCAGGTATTTGAAGTAATTAGAATAGGGTTAAAATATTCATTATTCAACCGAAACCCAAATTTTACACGCTGGATGAGGCGCGGACGAATTAGCAGTGAGATTTTAGAAAAAAATATTTTATTATATTCGTAAATACATAATTATTGAGCGTATAGGTATGCTAAGTAAGTAATTAGATCAATGGAGGCAGTATCATTCCAGTTACTTGTGAATATCTAAATGTTTCGGTTTTTAGAATTTACAATTTAATTATTGAATCGATTAGAAAGTCTTACATTTTTGAATCGATTTGTTGCAAAAATTGGTTCTTTCGTGAACCGATTTTTTTTGTTCATCTCTAGTGTCACTGCGATGACAAACGACAAATATGGCTTCTTAGTTCGTGGCGAGTATAATGCAACAGTTAATACCTCAGTATCATTAGTAAAAGATGAAGGATATTGTTATTGATGTTGACATTTACATTGATTTTATGTTTTATGTTAAAAAGAATTTCAATAGGCACAAATATTTAAGTTTTATATTTTAATAATTTTTCATATTGATAAGAAGTAAATGTATATAAGTACTAATTCGTTGAAGAGACTTTTCATAGAAGCTCCACACCGCCTGTCGGTCAGTGGTGATAAAAGATTTATATTTGAGTACCTACCTTACGAAATATTGTTAACTGTCTAGTAAAAACAATTGCCTAGTCAATGAAGTCAAGTGTCTAGTCAAATTGTCTATTGGTTTTCAATTATTTACTGTACCTGAATTGTAAACAATTTGCAAAATTCTTTATTTAGCTTGACTACCTATTTCGAACATAATAATGTTTTGTTTTTGTTTGGTTACGATATAAAAACAATGTATTGGAATATAGACATAAAAGCAATAAGTATCATAATGTAAAAAAAGACTCAATTAATGATTTTGAAATCTTGCTGTAAGTATAATTGTTTTGACAAGTTGTAGTATTGAAGTAGTTGTTACATACTTGTATGAATAGGTATTACCGACCAACATGCCGATTGTTAGGGTTACCACCTGGTGTCGTATGCGGGGACGCATACGTTGTCAGGATGGTCGATTGTTAGGGTTTAGAATTAACAATAAACTATTTGATTAATACTAGGAACAAAGACGCCATTATTTTTGTAATTCGCCGAACTCCATGGTGCCGGCATCAGTCAACACACCTTAGTTGGCTGGTTTCGGGTTTCGGGTGAAATATTACTGTGAGAAAGAACAATGAACAAGGGATTGATGTTGGTCGGTCTGGAGAGCGGCCCTGCGGCCCAGGGGGGCATTCTATCTTAGACTGGGAAACGAGTAATACGGGTGTTTTGTAATCATTCTAAATTGTAGAAATAGTTTAAGTCAAAAATAGTTTAAGCAAGAATTAATTGTAAAATACCTTATTTTAAAAGATGTGTAGAGGAGTTTCTTTCGCCATTTCTTCTCCTCTTGAATGAGACACCTTTGTGAAATGGCGATTTAAGCACAAAAGAATAAATGAGTGAAAATATCCCAGTGCTTTTATTCTACAACACTAGACGTATTAAAGTACAAGGACTTATTAAATTTACTCCACTATGTTTATATTTACAATTATTTGTAAATAATTTATAATAATTACGGTACAGGCAATGCTGCTTTGGAACTCCTTACCCGTGGAGATAAGGAAGGCTCCCAGCAGGTTTTCTTTTAAGAAACGTTTAAGAGAGCATTATTTGCAGACTGACTGAATTCTTTACTCTCCTATCGCAAAATGTACTTAATGTGTAAAGGTATGTATAATAATATGTATATATATGTATGTATGTTTATATATTTTAAATGGTATATATAATAATAATATGTAATATAATAGTATAATATAATAGTATGTATAGTTTATAAGTGTATATGTATATTGTACGTAAGTAGTATTTGTTTTTTCCTTTTTTATCATTTTTTTTCCTTCTTAAGTAGTTTTAACACCTGCCATCAGTTCTTTCCACATCCACCCAGGGTTGACTGGTGGACAATGCCATTAGGCATTAAGTTTTCCCTTTGTTCATCCTTTTTTATAAGGTGACATAAATTTTAAATAAATAATAAATGACGATTTTCCCGTATAGTAAAGTTTAGCGCACTAGCGTTTAGCGTGCAACTTTTTAGACGTCACATGGCGCTCACGGGAGGGAGTATCTTATGTTTTCTGCGTGATTGCGGCCAGCAGCAGTTCGCAACATGGAAAATAGGACGCATTCGATCTCAGCAATGACGAGGCCAGCAAGGAACTACTAATGTGTAAAGTAAAGAAGTGTTATGAAATTTATTTATTAATTTATTATTGATTATGTATTTAACGTATTATTTTGCCGTTTTTTAAGAACATAGAATTATTATAGGTTTTTCAAAGTCTTG
>CAWVQL010000076.1:0-44300 GCA_963932265.1 Thymelicus lineola | reverse complement strand
ACATAAATCTAGTAAAAATTTTAAAAATTTAACTTGAAATAACACTTGACATTACCGCAAAGTGCATTCCACTGCAGTTTCTGAGAACAATTTATGTACCAAATTATGTTGCATAACACATCGGTTGCATAGCACAATACAAAAAGCGAAATAGTGTACTTTCCATTCTCATCCGACAAATCCAGAGCCGAATCCGAGGTAATAATTCAGCGAAAATTCCACGGATAGCCAAAGCTGGCGCATAATACACGGATTCAGTCTAGATAAAATACTTTTTACCTACTATTTGTCCTCAGTAAAGTTTTCAACCATTTATTTATTTATTTATGTTTTACTGACTAGTGTGACCCTTAACAAATAAGTGGTACAAAAGGCGGACTAAATGCTAAACAGCATTCTCTACCAGTCAACCTTAGGAATGTGCAGAGAACAATGAAAGCGGTACAAGTGAGAGAAAGAGAAATTACAAGACATTCAATGATATAAAAATACTTCACTAGAATTATCCCAAACAAACATCTAGGAAGGATGCAGGCAGATTTGATACATTAAACAGCATTATCATATAATTAATATTACATACTATGTTCATACAAAAAATAAGAAACAATGATTTACATCTGTACAGATAACAGGCAAAAGTAACTAAAATGTTCGACGGCAAAACATAACTTTATTTGATGCCCCATTTTCATGCATTTCTTTATAGATATAGCATGCGTCGATAATTTACTCAGGGTCTTCGCTCGACACATCTATACTCAATTTAGCTCTATGAATTTTCAAACTTATTAACTAACTGCTTCTATTACTTCTATTGCTTGCATTAATAGAAGTAATAGAAGCAGTTAGTTTTACGACTTACGACTTTGCGACTTACGATAAATATAAATAAATACAAACAACGCGCATATAATTATATAGTCACTAGTCATATATTCAAAATCATAATAGGCATATTTGAAATGTCACGACTATTCATCCTTATTACCTTATTTACCTTATTCAAAACATATATTCAAAATCTTAATAGGTATATTTTAAACTAGAGGATACCCGGCGTGTTCCACTACGCTAAAAACTTTTCTGATGAGAATGACAGAAAAATTTATATTTGTGTTGACGTTGACGTTGATGCGCCATCTTTACATATTATTATCTTCAAAGTGTTGTATGGAAAAAGTGGAAAATCGACTTTATCAATGGACGGAATATGTCTAATGCATTATTTTTGTGGTACTTTTGTATTGTTGCCTTTCAAACTTTCTTGTCGTGGGTGCCATGTACATTATGGACAACACACAAGACAAGGACATTCACAACCTGACCGAGAACAGAAATTCAAACTCATCATTCAAATTTCCGCCTCGCTGGGAATCGAACCCAGGACCCTTGGCGCGGCGATCCGGCATGATAACCATTGCGCCACACGGGTCGTCAAAAAATATTGGTTAGATAGTTTCAGAGTCTCTGTAATCTGAGATCCGTACAAACATTTTTTGTGTTCGAAATGACGTCAATCAAACTGCCTGCCTGGTTTTGTGGGAATTATCGTCATACAGCTTCTGAAATTTTGCTAACATCCCTATATTCATACGTCGCAATGATCCTTTAAAACTTTGAAAGACTACAAAAATTAGAAATATAATAAAAAATAATCATTGTTTTTTTTTACTATTACAAGGTACTCAATTTAGCTCATGTAAATTAGTTTTTTCTTTCCTTCTTTCTCGGCCGGTACCGCATCAGTGATGCTTTTGATTTTATTGATGTCAAAGAACCACTAAGTGAGAGGCCGTCGGGGGTTTGTTCCTGCGAGCGGTTAAATCCGCGAACCGTAGAACCGCTAGAAATCCACGCAATGCGGTTATACCCGCGAAACCACTGTATATTAATAAGCGCGGTATGTATTGTTGACGTTTGTCTAATACTAACAAACCCTGAAATAAACCTGGAATAAAACTGGAATAATACACAATACTCATATTCTATTTTCTTATCATTTTATTGTTTAAATGTTACTACTGCGCTAGGAAAATATCTCACTCGACGATTTAAAAAAGTTTTATTCGCATCAAGTTACTCAGTATGGCAAATTGTGTGAAACTTGGATCAGTTAAATGTACCCAAAGAATTCGCCCTCTTTACGAACCCTCATCTGTAGCGAGACAGGTCGAGGAAATCAACGTCACGATAATGCTAACATATTATTATCCCATCGTCACTGCATCCGTGTTAACTTGTGAACGGATGAAACGGACGGTTACATACGTCACTGTTATAATAGTATTATGAATCATAGAAATTTTAATGAATAAGTATTATTAGCAGTAATTCAACTCAAGCTAAGTGATTAAGGGAATAGATGAAATTGAAAGATTTCATTATGCATAGTCTTTAAATAGATTCTGTAGCAGCACGCTAATCAACCCCAGGAAGGAATTAAATAACATACACCCTGCTACTACCATATCGCAGAAGGCGAGGGTATCATGAAAACTTTTATTCTCAACTACCCCGGCTACTGAGTACTGCGAGCTGTATATCGACGCAAGATAATTGACGCATGTGACGTTCTGATCAGAAACATGGAAACAGCTGCAAGTATCATCAGCGCCGCATCGTCTTCACACGCAGACTTATCTTCATGCATTCGTCGACCATCTTCGAGCCGTATTTCTTCAACAACGCAGTCAATTCTTCGCTTGCCGATGCTTCTGTTCCTGTTGTGTTCCATGCCGTCGCCGCTCGCCGAGTGTGCGCGCGCGCCGGTCTGCGCTGTTTTTATAAGCCGTCCAGCTACGAGAATCCACTCTGCACGACATGATCCTACGCCGCCAATGGGAGCGCGACAGAAACATAATACGATCTCTCTCACACTTGAAGATTTATATTATTTACTTTTACTATTATTATTGTTTAAACTTTATTGGTAAATATTCTAATATTCTTATTGGCTGATCAAATATTAATTAATTTTATTGGTAGTTTCTTAATGTAGCCGGTAGTATAAATATAGGCAGGGTTTCCAATAAAAGCATTCGATACCATTTCGATACCATTCGCACAAGACCAGCACTTTCATTTCTCAGCCTTCTGAAGAAGTACATTTATTTGGAGTCTGTTAATAGTGGATCCCTTACAGACCACTATTACAGTGGTGACCCCGTAACGAGCACCGTGAAGAGTACCGCGGAGAAGAACCACCATTACAGTGGTGACCCGCTACGAACACCGCGAAGGAGAATCCCTGCACGAACGCCGAGGAAAATCCCTTTCCAAGCACCGCGGACTAAAATCCCTGGAGGAAAATCTTTGCAAGACCGTCGTTGAGAAAAAATCCCTGCATGATCCCGTCGACACAGCAGCCATCATGGATCGAAAACTGCTCGTCAAAGAACTCCAGAAGCTGACCGCCGACGTCGCAGCACTGAAGGCTACCTGGCGAAAATGCAACGACCTACAGCCCATTCAGAGCAGCACCGCAGCGCAGCAGTCACCTAGAAGGCCATCCGTTCCTCACAACCACTCTGCAAGCTTGTCACGCTCAAGAAGATCTCCCTACTGCTACTTCCATCGACGTTTCGGTTCCAAAGCCAGAAGATGCACAACGCCGTGCACATTCCAAACTACGAAGTCAGAGAACTCAAGCAGACTTGAAGCATCAGGATCCGGCGTAACAGAAAAGTCCTACCGTCTTTTTGTCACCGATAAGAAAAGCAAGCTTACCTTCCTTATCGACACCGGAGCGAATGTATCACTTCTACCACCGAGACAAGGAGAGAAGATGAAGCCACTGGAATTTCAACTCTACGCCGCAAACAATACGGTGATTCCGACATATGGAGAAAAAACAATGGAACTGGATTTAAATCTACGCCGACCATTCAAGTGGAGATTTATCGTCGCTAAAGTCAGTAAACCAATCATCGGTGCTGATTTTCTCGAACATCACCAATTGATCGTCGACATCAAAAATAGAAGAATCATCGATGGGAAAACCAATCTTGCATCTCAGTCTTTCGTCGAAGCAACAAATCTACCCACAATAAGAAGCATAGATGTTCGACAATCGTATCACAAGATCCTTGAAGAATATCCTGGAATCACAAGACTAACTTCAATGAAGCTAACACCGAAGCACAACGTTGAACATTATATCGAAACCAATGGACCACCGCTTCACTGCCGTGCACGTCCAATCGCACCACACCGATACGAGCAAGTTCGAAAGGAATTCGAAAACATGATCGAGCAAGGAATATGCCGTCCAAGCAAAAGCCCTTGGTCATCACCACTTCACGTTGTACCAAAGAAGAATGGAGAATTACGAGTTTGTGGAGATTACAGAAGACTGAATGCTATTACCACTCCTGACCGCTACCCAATACCGCGAGTCAAGGACTTTACTCATCAACTATCAGACAAGACTATATTCTCCACCATCGATCTCAACCGAGCTTACCAACAAATAAAAGTACGCGATGAAGACATAGAGAAAACAGCAATAATTACTCCAATGGGATTATTTGAATTTCCAAGAATGACTCCTGGACTGAAGAACGCTGGTCAAACATTTCAAAGATTTATACACGAAGTACTTCATGGACTCGATTTCGTCTTCGCATTCATTGATGATCTTCTTGTTGCAAGCCCTGATGAAGAAACGCACAAAACCCATTTACGCACCGTGCTACAGCGATTAGAAGACAATGGAATCACAATCAACCCTTCGAAATGCATATTTGGACAACAAGAAGTTCAATTTCTTGGTTTCACCGTCAGCAAGGAAGGAATCAAACCGCCTGCTGAAAAAGTCAGAGCAATCATCGATTATGCGAAACCGAAGACAATCGAAGAATTAAGAAGATTTCTTGGAATGATAAATTTCTACAGAGAACACATACCTAAAGCCGCTGAAATTCAAGCACCACTTCACGCCTATCTTCACAACACGAAGAAAAAAGACAAAACATCAATCGAATGGTACGATGAAGCCACGAAGGCATTTGAAGCTTGTAAAGTTGCGATACAAAATGCAGCTTTACTTGCTCACCCATCACACGAGGCAACCCTTGCTATCTTCAGCGACGCGTCCGATACCTCAGCAGGAGCTGTACTCCAACAATTCATCAATGGGAAATGGCAACCACTTGGTTATTTTTCGAAGAAGTTCTCCGATACTCAACGTAACTACAGTACATTCGACAGAGAGCTACTCGCTATCTACATGGCTATCAAGCACTTCAGAAAAACGTTCGAGGGTCGAAGTCTGATCGTTTTTACCGACCACAAGCCATTAACATATGTACTTCAGAAGAAACCATCACTATCGGAAACACCACGACGAGCAAGACAACTCATATTCATAAGTGAGTTTACGACCGACATCCGTCACATTAGTGGGAAGGACAACATAGTTGCCGACGCACTCAGTCGCATACCAATCGACAGTGTAACGTGCCCTACATCTATCGACTATCACAAGATCGCCGAAGCGCAAGACAGAGATAGCGATAACATCAAGAATTTATCGAAGCAAAGTAACTTATCCATCAAGCGAGTTACAATGCCAACGACGCATCTACCTATCTACTGTGAAGCCTCAACGTCAACCATGCGACCATACCTACCAGAAGAATGTCGTCGCGAAGTCTTCAATGCACTACACAACATAAGTCATCCAGGTGTTAGAACAACAAGAAAACTCATCACTGAAAAATTCTTTTGGCCTTCAATGCAAGTGGATGTTGGCAACTGGGCGAAGCAATGCATTCAATGTCAAAAATGCAAAGTTCAAAGGCATACATCAAGCAGCCTAGCTTCATTTCCACCTACGGAGAGATTCGAACACCTGCACGTAGACATCGTCGGACCATTACCTACGTCACCGCAAGGATATCGATATCTCGTAACGATGATCGACAGAACAACAAGATGGCCAGAAGCAATACCTACCGATGACACTTCAGCTGAATCCGTTGCGAAGATAATTTATGAAAATTGGATTACTCGTTTTGGATCACCAAAAACCATCACAACCGATCAAGGAAGAAACTTCGAAAGCAACCTATTTCTTAAACTTCTTCAAACAATGGGAATACAGAAGACACGTACAACGGCATACCATTCTCAATCAAACGGAATTAGTACAGTCAAGGAATGACTCAAAAGAGGGTTTAGAGTGCGTGAGCGGGAACCTAAGCGATTTCTTCAGAAACTTGTTCAGGGTGCTTAGGGTGATAAAATACTAAAAGTCCCCGCGTCTAGGAGGTGAGCCGGAGGGAGGGGGGGGGTTACAAAGGTCTCAATTTTAGGTTTTTCGCCAATATCTCAAAAACGGTGCGTTATAGCGAAAAATGTTCTAAGATGAAATGAAAGCTTATAAAATTCTCTATAAGTTTAATTCTATACACTTTTTCCGTATCTCCGACCGTTTTTGAACTATACGGTCCAGAAATGTAGCAATTTAAGTTATTCAGCGTGATAACAGCGTGATTCACATCAGCTGTCGTAAAAATGACACCTGAACTGATACCATTAAAAAGATGTTAGGCAGGCATCTTTATATAACGAAGAGGCAGTTCCGTTGCAGCTCAGATTTTCTGCTGCACCAATTGACTTCAAGAATCATTGTTTTTATGTACATTGTTCTCAATGAAGATATAAAAAAGCGTTTGAAAAAAAGGCGGGTTGTACATTCAGTTGAGACTCTAGCTGCTAAATATTGTATCAAGCAGGTATGTTCTTCGAGAAATGATGCCTGGGGTAACGAAGTTCTTGATATTTTTTCCTGCATTACCGATATTGTTGCTGAAGGAGCAAAATATCACGAAGACACTATTACTCACTTGTGAAGCCTGTCAGTTACCCAAAACTCCACAAAACTGAGATCTCTAGAGATACCCATGTCGTAGAGGCTATGGAAGAAATATTTGCTTACATGGATTACTTTCCCACGATGAGATACTCGTTTTTTTTGTTTGTTTTTGTTAAAAGGCTTTTTTATATCTTCATTAAGGCAACATGCACATAAAAAACAATTATTTTTGAAGGCAAATGGTGGAGCAGAAGGTCTGAGCTGCGACTGCCCTGCCTCTTCACTAGATAAAGATGCCTGCCTAACGTCTTTTTTGATGGTATCAATTCGGGTGTCATTTTTACGACAGCTGATGTAAATCAAAAGGGATGTCAAGTCAAGGAAACTTCGATATTTGCCGTCTTTCCTTTCCTTACTAGCTTTAATACGACCCGGCATTCCCTTTCCTTTCCCTCAGAGACATCGTTACTTCCTTCAACGACATTCTCGTCATACAAAATGCATACAGGACTCTTATTAGTACTCATGTTGGATAACCCAATTGTGTTACTAATTACAGTGTATGTATATCTGAAAAGAATATTTTGTGGCTGACCCCCTGCATTACCGGCTAGACTACCGTGCCAGACAAATTAATATTGCGAAAAGCTATAATAACATAAGCCCGAAGGCAAGTATACAATATCAATAGGAGTTTTAGCCAAGAAGGTCGCGTTTCCTACAGCGAGCATTAAAGATATTGAGCGAAAAGAAATCTTCATCAATATCATGATTGTTTTCCCGCCTCTGCTCAGTTGTCCACTGTTATAAAAAACGCGATTTCTTACTGTTACTGCCTTTACTACGTGGAGGTACTCCCAGCTTAGGTTACTATACATTTTAAGATAATTTTCGCATCAGGTAATGGTTATCACGCTGAATTACTTTAATTTCGACATTTCTGGAGCGTGTAGTTCAAAAACGGTTGGAGATATAGAAAAAGTGTACAGAATAAAAGTTATAGAGAATTTTATAAGCTTTCATTTCATCCTAGAACATTTTTCGCTACAACGCACCATTTTTGAGATATTGGCGAAAAACCTAAAATTGAGACCTTTGTAACCCCCCCCTCCCTCCGGCTCACCTCCTAGACGCGGGGACTTTTAGTATGTTATCCCCCTAAGCACCCTGAATAAGTTTCTGAAGAAATCGCTTAGGTTCCCGCTCACGCACTCTACAACTACTTTATTGACTGTACTAAATAGTCGAACGATGGCACCGTACATTGAAGACAGCACTCAAAACTCGTTTATCGCAACATACAAAGTGGATTGATGAGCTACCTACAGTGCTATATGGACTACGAGCAACACCGCGTGCAGACACTAGTCTTAGCGCCGCTCAGCTAACCTACGGCCGCAGCATAAGACTACCGTGTGACTTCTTCACTTCAACATCGTCAAACAATCAAGAAATGAATTATGATTACGTCAGTCAACTTCAAGAAACAATCAACAAAGTTTTATCGTCGCAACGCATATCATCACATGAAAATAAGAAATCATTATTCATTCATCAAGATTTGAAAACATGCAAGCAAGTTTTTGTAAGAAACGACGCGGTGAAGAAGCAATTTCAACCTACCTACGATGGACCGTATAAAGTCTTAGAGCGAGATAGCAAGACTTTTAAATTACAAATACCTGGAAGAAAATCAACAGTAATATCAATCGACCGACTTAAGCCTGCCTATATTATCAATGAAGATACTTCAGAGGACTCATCATCATCATCATCACATCAGCCATCAGCGAAGCAGCATGAAAACTCATCATCAACCCATATCAAACCTATCTTGAAGACTACAAGACATGGGCGAGTCGTCAAGCCTCCGGTACGCTTTCGCTAGGGGGAGAGTGATGTAGCAGCACGCTAATCAACCCCAGGAAGGAATTAAATAACATACACCCTGCTACTACCATATCGCAGAAGGCGAGGGTATCATGAAAACTTTTATTCTCAACTACCCCGGCTACTGAGTACTGCGAGCTGTATATCGACGCAAGATAATTGACGCATGTGACGTTCTGTTCAGAAACATGGAAACAGCTGCAAGTATCATCAGCGCCGCATCGTCTTCACACGCAGACTTATCTTCATGCATTCGTCGACCATCTTCGAGCCGTATTTCTTCAACAACGCAGTCAATTCTTCGCTTGCCGATGCTTCTGTTCCTGTTGTGTTCCATGCCGTCGCCGCTCGCCGAGTGTGCGCGCGCGCCGGTCTGCGCTGTTTTTATAAGCCGTCCAGCTACGAGAATCCACTTTGCACGACATGATCCTACGCCGCCAATGGGAGCGCGACAGAAACATAATACGATCTCTCTCACACTTGAAGATTTATATTATTTACTTTTACTATTATTATTGTTTAAACTTTATTGGTAAATATTCTAATATTCTTATTGGCTGATCAAATATTAATTAATTTTATTGGTAGTTTCTTAATGTAGCCGGTAGTATAAATATAGGCAGGGTTTCCAATAAAAGCATTCGATACCATTTCGATACCATTCGCACAAGACCAGCACTTTCATTTCTCAGCCTTCTGAAGAAGTACATTTATTTGGAGTCTGTTAATAGTGGATCCCTTACAGACCACTATTACAATTCCATTGGTGTTAAAGTACTTAATGCCTTACAGTCGAAAGATTTTTAAGACAGATAATAATTATCTTATTTATCCTAGGCATTCGCTATAGAGTCGAGTGTCGAGTGTTATGCGGCAAGATGTGGTTGGTGTAGTATGTCGTGATATGGTTCACAAAGCTCAAAAACGATCGAGACGTAAGGTAGACAGACTGATGTATTAGTGTCAAACGTCATCCGACATCCAACATCCGGTTTTTGACATCCGTCATCCGTCAAAGACTAATATTAACGTCGTTTGTCAACCTGTCAAGAGTTTCTCCGCGCCACCGCAGTCTAGCCGTGACCACGATCCCTGTAACTGGGTCGAAATATCGGCGTATAAAATATATATCGTGAGTACCCGTATTATACTAAAAATGTTTACAGTCCGCGATGAGTTGAGTTTAATAAATAATAATAATAAATTTTTATTTCAGGCCATTTAGCCCATAGCCTACCTAATAACAATACAAATACAATACAAATAAACAATAAAAAAACAACTTATATTAATAAAAATGTTAGTAACAATTTATCTTATCCTATGTTAGTACTTAATTAAAACTATAATCTAACTTAACCTATACCCATCCTCACAAAACGAGCACCAGATGGGGTTGTCCTGGTGCTGGTGTGCACCCCATTCCAAGTCCTCCAGAGAGGGCTGTCCAGCTTCACAGCCAATGTGCTGAGAAGGGTGTTGGAGCTACTCAATAATCTGCCCATCATGGACGCGGCACGCTTACGCATGATCGCGTAGAAATCGTCTACACGAGCATCCGCAAACATAGCCGACGCACTGCAGTGTCGAGGCTTCCTCAACATCGCCCTCAGCACATTGTTGTATTGAACACGCAAAGCTCCGTAGGCCCGCTGCGTGTAGTCAGCCCACAGACTGCACGTGTAAAATGATTGGCAATAAGCTTTAAATAACATTAATTTGACTTGTGTCGAACTACGTGCAAATCTGCGAGCCAACATATTGCCCCGGACCGACAGAGCCCGGCGCTCTCGTTCAATGTCGCTGTCGTCATCCAGGCGTTCAGTTACAACATGACCGAGGTACCTGAACTCAGCCACTTGCCTTAGAAGAGTCCCACATAGCCGTACAGGTGGGTTGAAATTAAGTGGCTTGTTATTACCTCTGAAAATAATAAATTCACTCTTCTTCGCATTGTAGCTGAGTCCAGTCTCCTCGGCATATTCTTCACAGATTCTTAGTAATTTTCGAAGCCCACTGACCGAGGGACTCAGCAGTACCATGTCGTCAGCGTAACTAAAGTTATTCATGGGTACTCCATCTATTGAGCAGCCAACACCTGCCCCGCTGAGCCTCTCAATCAGTCGGTTCACATATAGATTAAACAGCCTGGGTGACGTCAGCCCCCCCTGTCTCACTCCACACTCCAGTTTATAGTCATCGCTAAGTGCGTCGCCCCATTTAACTGCATTCGTCTGTCTACTGTACCAATACTCCAACAAGGAGATCAGCTCCGGTCTTAAGCTGCTTTCACGTCTAAGCTTTTGCCACAAGATTTTGTATGTCACCCGGTCAAAAGCTTTGGACAAATCCAAGAAACACGCATACACATGAGTTTTTCTATCCGTATAGTACCGAACAGTCTGCTTGAGACACAGTATTGCGCTCTCCGTAGATAGTTCAGGCCTAAAACCAAACTGAGCATCGTGTATTTTAACTGACTTGCTTAACTGTGTATCAAGCATACTGTCCAGCACTTTAGCCAAGATGGTCGCTAAGGATATAGGTCTATAGTTCGATCCATCCGCCGCATCACCAGTTCTATTCTTAAGAACAGGCACGACCACTGTCCTCATCATTGAATCCGGCAAGTAACAATGACTTATACAAAGGTTGTAGAGCAACTTGAGAACCCGGGAGAGGTGCACACCAGCGTACCTAAGGTGTTCGACGCTAAGGCCATCGTGACCTGGTGATTTCCCACGCTTCATATTGTTAATAGCCGCTCGAACTTCCTCTATTGTGAAGCGCATCGGGCTACCCCCAGAATCCACGATATCCCCAGCACCATCCTCCTCCATCCTACAATTAACATATCCTGGTTCTACCTTAAATTGCGTCTTGAACATATTTGCAATGTTCTGACACCCGCTCACGCCTTCTACTTCAGCCGGAAGACTCGACTTTGCATTCAGTCTGTTTGTATGTTGCCAGAACTTACCAAATTGCTTAGCCTCATACGATGATGCCAGTATATCCATTTTAATCTGCTCTTCATTATCCTGACACCACTTCACTTTGCTTTTAAAAACCTTACGCGACTCTTTCATATCATCGTAAGTGGTCCCGCACGTTGGCCTTCCAGCACATACCCACGACTGAAAACAAAGACGAGCCCAGGCATGAGCCGGCCTCACATGCTTATTCCATCCGACAATGTAAGGTTTTTTGTTATGCCGTACAGAATTATGACTAAACATTGCAGCCTCTCTCAATGTACATACAATATTTTCATATATTTTTCCTATAATTATTTTATGTTCAGACTTATCACAAAATTTATCAGCACAATCTTTCATCTCCACTGGAAAATTTATTTGCCTCAATTTATTTTCACATATTTGCGTATATAGGTTCGTCTGTTCACTATCCCTGTGCCCCCAAATGACACTATTAGTACTACAGTGTTGAGTGTACTGGACGTGAGATCTTTAAAATCATGTATTCACTATAGAATAATTGTTATTAAATTTATATACTAAAGTAACATTAAACGTAAAATTTGCTATTGAACAATCCATCTTTATTATAATAGACATAACTAATAGCACTAACAGGCACACATCTGAATAAAATAGGCCAACCATACATCATGAAATGTTTTATTAGCTGAAACATAAAATAGAGAGTGGCGAACTATGCACATTATACACAAATCTAAACTGTGCCGGCCAAGTAGGTCATAAAAAATTGGTGATCGCGTTCTATATACATAAATCATAGTAATTATTATCATAATCGTTACACCGTAATAGTCTTTTGTTTAAATAAAAATGTATTCAATGTATGGTAAGTGGTCATCGTCGCCCTTGGACATCCATAACATCAAAGGTATTCCTTATGCTTTGTCGGCAAAGAAGAGAAAGAACGAAAGTAGAAGAACTAGATTTCAAGCCCGAACGGTGCACGAGTCGTTACGTTTTCGAAAGCGACTCCAAGGATTACGATGAAATTTTCAATAAACCGCTATGGTTCACTGGGACGAAAAATCATTTTTTTTAATTTATTTATTTAAACTTTTGGACCTTACAAAAAGTAAAAGGAATAAAGGCAGACTTAATACTAAAAGTATTCTCTGCCAGTCTACCATGACAAACATCGATGGCAGTATTAAAATAGTATAGAGAAATAACAAAAAAAATCTTAATGCATAAAATATAGTTAATAGTGGGGAAGATAAGGGCTTGCACCAGGATTATTTTTACATTGACTGGTAGAAAGTTTGAGTCGATTGAGAGCACAAAGTTTGGTGGTGACAGATCGATAAACTTTGCGGATGTGACTCAACTCAACTCAGATGTGTATCGTAATAGAGGCCCAAAGATCGTTCTAGCTCATACCTGGGAAAATTTTGTTTTCTCTATTTTCACCCGCGCAGAACTCTGTCGTCCAGGTACTTATTATAATAGCTCTCTTTATGACATTGGTAAAAGCTTGAATTTAAATTTAGAGCTTATTCAATTTTGTGTTCGTGACTTAGTTTTCAAGGCACGGTTTGAGAAATGTCTTCAAGAAATGCGCAAGTAGGTCACTGACGAACCGGGTAACAAATGACTACATTCTAACTGCAACAAAATTTGCTACAACTATACTCTTATGTACACAACTAGCATCTGCTTAGGCCAAGTAGAAATGTACATTAGTTGCGTTATTATATTTGAGATGTTTTGGCCTCTAAGAAGAGGAGGAAGTAAGTTTTACTAAAATCAAAAATGCTATCGCAATTAAGATAAAGTTTAGCTAATAATGATCGTGTCTTCTGAGCGAAGGATTCCAGGTTCGATTTCAGGCCGACGCATTTTTATGCTACAGGTACATTTGTTAATAGTATGTAATACTAGTGCCTAGTTATTGAAGTATCTTGTTATTTTGTATTCATTTCTTGTGTTACCGAATCCTACGTGAACGAACAAGGACCCCACTTGACAGTATTTAATAACGGAAATCTTATTTTATTATCTGTACGTAGTTTTGGCTCAGCTGGTGGAAAATGAAATAGTGTACCTACTTCCCATTTCCTTCCGCATAATCCAGAGCCGGACCCGGTGTAATAACTCAGGGGAAATTCCACGGATATCCAAAGCTGAAGCATTTATTTCAGGTTTTAGGGCCGGATTGTACTTCATATAGAAAATAATCCGGAAATATTACTTTGTTTACGGAATGGACATGCAGTTTGATATTAAGTGAATCATGCTACGCTTGAACACAGATCTCTGTGTTCAACTTAACATCTGTTAAGGTCCATAAGTAAATAATCAGGTTATCGACGTCTTTAATAACGAAAACCTTCACAATTAACGGTTTACTCTAGTTTATCTACTCTAACTGGCCGATTGGACTGTGGATTCCACAGCCCTCTTACCAACGAATAATATCTAATTTATATTCTTGTTAACAATAAATACTAACTGATTTTCACACATGACACAGACAGAAGGGGATGATACTATCCTCATTATTTACATAAAATGAACCTTCGCTAGGTAGGGTATAAACCCAGTTCTTTGCAAAAGGATATCATTGTCTAGTGGGTCGTTCAAAAGGGTAATACAGAGCAAGGTAGTTAACTCAACGATGGGTAGATAAGACCCCAAAAGTTTTAAGGTAAAGTGCTGTACAACAAAATTACATTCTGGTCCAAATTTACCATTATACAGTTCTTCAACCTCTTGCTCTGCAGAAGTGTAATTTTCAACTATTTCAAGCTCCAGACATCTTAATTCAGCGGTATCGCAGCTTGTCATAACAACAAAAGCGTAGTTCCTTCGTTAAACCAGACAACGTTGCAGGGTGCACCTGAGACTAATAAACATTTTTGCTACTGTCACGAGATAACATCTTCTCTAATTATGTATTTTGCAACAGCGAACAACTTACATTTTACGGTTTGTGTTTTATACGATTTTGATCCAGTCCATATGGTCTCGCTCGCAGGTCATAATAATATAGTAACTAAGTATTCAGTGTACCTGTACATAAATGCTCCTTAATATATTCATTTAATCCCCTAGTAGCCACATAAAACAAATTTTTCTCCTTTGCCTGTTTTTGACAAGTACAGTAACCTGTGACAGTAACAATTTGATAGAGCTCAAAAGAGCTCTTTCGAAACATTTCATAATAAAAATTATTAGCTTCTAGACGCGGAGAAGTAACATAGATTATACGGATAATAACTCAACTAAAACAAGCGCAGAAACCATTCTCGGATACAATGCAAAAAGAATTATGAGTTAGAACTATGCGAAGAGACATGAACTACACAGCACGTGAACAATATAAATTAGTTTTACGACTCAGTACTAATAAAGGCGGGAAAAAAATAATTTTACGAACGTAAAAGGGAAAAGAAACAGAAGGTATTTTAAACACAATTAGAAAAATTAATTTAAAGTCGCTCATACAAATTTCACAGAGATTTAGTTTACAAGGCTGCACGTTTAATTTCTCAAAAACCTCACACATTAGACATAAAATAAAAAGACATTGTCACCATCCAACTACCGACCGCGCCCGCTGTTACTTAACTCTGTCGATCACTTAGGATCGACGCAAGCCGTCGGGCTATGAAGCTTCTTATATTGGCAATCAACTACTGATATGTATGCATGAAGACAGTAAGTACTCGCGAATCAGCTATGAGCGTAACATATTAATTTGGGACATAAAATATATTAAACAAAATTAGAACCTTAGAAAAAACTCATTAAATAGGTAAGCAACAAAACACCGGCAAAACTCGGCACAACAAAGTTAATGTTAATGTTAAAAGGTTAATGAAGATACTTCAAATTTTTGAGTATCAGTTTCAACAATGACGTTAGATACGACGAACAGCAGTAAATTTTGTACAAAGGAACTTGGTATTTCCGTACCACATATCAACGTCGGCAACAGCTATGACTAATAGCCAGCGTGATTCCCAAGCGCACTGCACTAGACGTCTGCATTTTGCGGGTTGAAGAAATCAACCGAAGAAAGTAAGAAAACAATGTAGTGTACAGAAATATTTTTAAAAAACACTTTCTTAACTGAAGTAGGTAACAGTTATAAGTAAAACATAACATGTAGCAGATTTTAGCCGTATTGGGGCGGCTTATAATACTAACTCCAATCCCACCACGTATGACGCCGGTGTCGTAAGAGGCAAATAAATCCGGCCCGCTGGTTGTAGGGTCCGTAGGAGGGATTATTAATTTTTAATAGTTCATTATTAATATTATTGTTTCTGCGTATTGTCCGCTTGCTACCACAGTCTTTATTGAGTCAACTGCCAAACGATTCGTCTTGATCTGGCTGGGGGCTTAAGTGCCAGTTATTTCTTCCTTTTTCTTCTCCCTTTCATGGCCAGGAACGCATCAGTAATGCATTTAGTGTCGCTGATATCCATGGGCGCTGATAGCCACTTATCATCAGGTGGGTCGTAATCTCGTCTGTTGGCAATTTCCATAAAAAAATTCTAGAGTGCGTGAGGATCTATCCATGCTTAGTAAAGGATACACTTTTCCTGGTTTCCTAAGCATCATCATATATATTTTGAAAAACAAATGGGGAAATGGCACTAGGTCTCCATCATTCAAATGTCGCTGCACCCTGATCCGCCTAGTTTATTTTAACATTGCCAACGACAAGACTATGGCGTTAAGTTTATCAACCCAGTATACAGACACCCTTTTAAATTGGGCATATAATTTTATGGTTTTCTAAATGCCTCGTTCACTTCTTTGGAATTATCGTATTTTCACAAATAGAAAATATGAGTTATTATACACATACATGACATCTGATTCTCTGTTGCACATACTCCGCATCAAAATAGCAATCAACTTGAACTAAGACTCGTAGTTCGAGAAGTAAATGGTGCCGCTTGACAGGACATAATATTCACGTTCACAAGCAGTGACTTTCACTTTCCGGGCCATTGCAGAAATGAGGGCAACGGAACGGAGCATTCAGCGTCAACGGAATGGAGCATTCAGGGCTTCTATAGAATTTTGAAGAGTGTTTGCTTTTAGGGTCGAAGAGGAATGTATGTGTACTACACAGAAGTACCTTTTATAGCTGTTTAAAGAGTTGGGTTGTATGAATGAATCTTGTAAGTTTTTTTAAAATTAAGGATACTACAGTAACAGGATTGGTAGTTAAAATGTATTGCAATAACTATAAGCAAATTGCTGTCAGTCTTATTGAATCCATTAGGAATAGGTCAGAAGTGAAAAGCCGCAGAATTTAATTAAACTGTATTTATTCGAATAACCTTTGGCCAATTTATGTGTGAAATGATATATTTCAGAATTTTATAGTAAAATAAGTAACTAACTAACTTTCAAGATTTTGTTTACATCTTTTAAGCACAATCTGCACAATGAAGTATTCTTGTTTACACTGAGAAAAGTAAGAAATTACGCGGTACTTCAGTCATTATTCGAGTAGCTTCTTCGTTAATTCAGCTGGGGAAATCTGTTTCTCAACATTAGAATGGGTAATTAACTGTCGAGAGCAAACGTTGTCGAAACTTGTGCTTTGATTCAGGTTCTTTTTTCAAAATCACTAATAACAAACGACTATATTAATTTTGTTATTTGTAAAAACACTGTTGAAAGTATTCAATAGGCATACAATAATTTTAGTACGGTATTTTAGGATTCCACGCCGTTTGGCACACATTAGAATTTTTTAAGGCTGTTTCTGAGCTTTTTTCTTGGTTACTTCTGGTATTGCGAATTGCGTTGACGGCATTTTTGTCATGTTAGAAAATTGTAAAACAAAGCAATTGTTATTCAAAAGCGTTCTCAACAATCAAGCTAAAAGCAGCCTTTGCCGAAAGATATTGCCTTTATGGTAATTTTAACGGAAACACTTTAATTTGACAAGAAATTTCTATAAATATAACATTGCCGACGAAAGCCAAAATAAACGGAACTTCCGACGTTAATTATACTCGAAAAGAAGCGAGACAAATTAAGCATTAGAGCAATAACATTTCGTTTTTGTTTTAAAAATATAAAAGACTTGACGTGACATTGGAATTATCCCTAATTATATATGGTGTAACACTTTTATGTAACAAATTATATTATATTATTTTATTATATTATAGTATATGTATGTAACCTCTGAATAATTTTAAATCAATGACTTTGGCAATATCGTATAATTTATAGGTACCTGGGATATTGGTATAATAACTTCATGATTCTATAGAGCCCAAAACAGAATCAGAATTAATAAAATAGTAAGTTATCAACTAAAAATAACTTCTGTAAACACGGAGTCATTATGCAAAGCAAAGCGACAACCCATAATTGTCCCACTGCTGGGCTCGGGGTCTCCTCTCACAATGTGAGGGGTATAGGCCATAGACTACCACGCTGGCCAAGTGCGGATTGGTAGACTTCACACACCTTTGAGAACTTTCTGGAGAACTCTCAGGTGTGCAGGTTTCCTCACGATGTTTTCCTTCACCGAAGCAAGTGATAATTAACTTGTAATACGCACATAATATTTGAAAATTAGAGGTGCGTGCAAGGATTTGAACTCGGGCCCCTTGGTTCGGGAGACCAACGTTCTAACCGCTAGGCTATCACTGCTTTCATAGGAGTCATTATGATCAGAGTAAAATAGTAAAACAATTTTAAAACTCGAAATTCCGTAAACAGTGTTCGCTTTAACTAACTTAGAGCAGTGGGAGAAAGTAGATTAAGACAATTACTGGATGGATCACCGTCCAAACTCCACTCCATAATTTGATTCAGAGATCGGGGAACAACAACTGTTTACAAATTTATTTGCGCTTCAACTTTCGAAAGGATTGGCCATGAACTGAA
Organism: Thymelicus lineola; assembly: GCA_963932265.1. Taxonomy (NCBI): domain Eukaryota; kingdom Metazoa; phylum Arthropoda; class Insecta; order Lepidoptera; family Hesperiidae; genus Thymelicus; species Thymelicus lineola. Next base: position 25,721 of record CAWVQL010000076.1, on the reverse strand, counting down.
ATGCAATTTAGGTCAAGTAATGAAATGTAACTTTGGACAAGAAAGAGAGAAGACTGAGTGAGCGAGTTATAGAAAGAAAAAGTAAGTTAAAGAAAAGAAAAAAAACCCTGAGCACTATAAAAATACACATTAGTAGGTAACTGTCTTCAAAACATTTTTGCAAAACATATCAAAATTATTTTACGCATAGAAATAGTGATAATAAAAACACATTGAAGCTAAAACTATCAATTAATTTGGACATTATCCCAATAGTGAGTAATTCAAATAGCTAACGGATATTTATAATAGACTTAAAATACGTATATCCAACCGAAGTTATATAGAGAAAATGAGTTTCTGACCTACATTATGTAAGCAAGACCACATACTTTTACAAAGACAAACATTAGTGTACCAGCAGCACTAAGATATAAAAGTAAATCACAGCTAAATAAAAAGAATGCATTAAGAGCAGTATGTTTTGCAAGAAAGCTCTGCAAGCGCTCATTTGTAGTTGAATTCAAGAGGAATTATGTGAAGTTGGGAGAAAATTGCACAAAGAGGCATGAACGACACTATGTAGACACTGAAATACATAAATGCAATACGATAAAAAAGCCAGGAATTTTTTTACACACCTACACCCCAACTCAGAGTTTTATGTGATTCTTATGTGTCTTATGTGACGGTTACTTAAAGCGCTCCTTAGTACAGAATCATAAAAATTCACTCTCAAAGTCAATTTACAGACAATTAAAATTAAGTATACAAATACCTTTACTTAATTTTTTAATGATTGATTAACATTTTTTATGGAAATAACCGGCAAACGAGGTGACGATCCACCTGATGGTAAGTGGCTATCGTCACCCATGCACATCAGCATCACCAAAGGCATCACTGATGTGTTGCCGGCCAAGAAAGAGAAGAAAAAGAAAGAAAGAACTGGCTCTCAAGCCCCCAGCCGGAACACGATTCGTTTGGCGGCTGACTCATTCTCAAGGGTGGTAGCTATCCAGGCGAACCCCATAGAGAAATAATAATAATGGTATTAATTAACAATTAAAATCAATATACATACTAATACAACCCCTCGAGGGGCCCTACCACCAGCGGGCCGAATTTCGGGCGGAGTCGCCTCTTACGAAACCCATACGGCGTGGAATTGGAGTTAGCCGAAAACCACCCCAATACTGCTATATAATATGGTCTTTATCGTCACTAACGTATGAGTCACACACATGTCACCGATGAGTATGAGCGGCAGTGACCAATTGCAATCAGGGCGCGCGCCCTGTCTGTTTGTTTTCTGGCTAGTCACACAAAAGCGATGCGGGTAGCTCTCAACCAATTAAATTGGCTAATTCTACAAGTCTGTATTTCTCGTGGAGCTCATTGAGCATTTGGTTCTACTTTTTATCGTTTGATAAGTCGTTGAAAGATGTCGGTGGCTGTTAATCGCCATTATTATACAAAATTTTGATACTTTGGTCGTAAATTTTCTACTATTTATTATAGTATAATGACCCGGCTGTACTCACTATATACTTATATTCGAATGAGCCCGACTAGTTTAGGACCTATCCGAGGTCCTTATGGGCAATTGACGCCTCGAGCGCTCGTCAGTGTGTCGTAGATACTCATAGCCAAGTTATCGTATTAAATATGTGTCTAGACACGTAAGACCTTACTAATATTTACATTAATACCTACTGTGCTCCAGCCCTCCTTAATCACCACGAGAACATTGTGGCTTTCAGAAGGCCGCTAAAGGGTTGCCTGCATAAACTCAGCTGAATATTAAGACTACGATAAAAGTCACCCATACCGGTGGTTAGTTGATTAGACATTCAACTCAGGTTTTAGCCTAACATGTGTTCGTTATCATATGTGAACTAACACGACGGTAAATTATTGAGATATCCATTTTCTCCAACAGCTTAAGGGGCTTATCTTCAAATTATTGATACACGCAGCCACGTAAGATTAATAGGTATACATTAGTTACGTTCATAACAGAGATAAATTATCATACACTACAATATTTATTTATGAACGTACAGTTTCAATTTAAATCAAATATTTAATAATTTAGAAGATAAGTAACATAAGTAATAAGATAACAGATTTTAGTACTTTACTTTCATTTGTCAAGGTAAAACTGATTATGACTGAATTCACTGAAAATCAGTAATAGGCCTGCTAGTTAGCGACGACAAATGAACAATTTGCCATAATCAGATTCATAAATTGCTAGATAATGCTAAAAAGAGAAGAGTATTCAGTTTCGGTGAATATCGCTATCGCCTATCACAGAACACGACGCGGTAAATTAAATTCAAACTCACCATAAACGTCAACAGTTTCAATCAGAGAACGGGTATAAATCGAATACAGTCGCGTGGCCGGCACGAATTATCGTTACGGCTTTTCACATTCAGCGACCACCGCAGCGGTTTTTAATGAGCGTAATAATTATTATTACATTCAAATTAAGGTTTCACTTGAAAAATTCAAAGCCAAAAATAGTGTTACTTTTGAAAAATAATGTAATTCATAAACAAATTTAACGAAATTGAAAAGAGGAAATATTGGCCGAATTTAAAAACCAGTACGCCAAAATGAATTTTATCACAGCGGAAATTTATTATTTTACATATTATCTCTCTGATCGAAATAAACCTACCTTTTTAAAACAGAAATCTACCAGCGGAGCGCATAAAGCTCCACATATCAAGATAGACGTGGCCCATTATTCACATCTATGTTTTGGTTGGTTAAAAGCCTCACACACATACGAATTAACATGCAAAGATAAAAAGACCTTTAATAATTTTGTACACAAATACATAAAAGGTAGTGTATACAAAATCTCGAAGCAAAATTTAAAAAAAAATATATAGGCAAGTAATATAGGTAAGAACAACATAACGATCATAAAAGACTAAAAATTCTTAAGAAGATTTCGCAAGGCCCAATGTGGCCCAAGGCACCTATTTGTTCTCTTAGCACACATTTTTTTTTATTTTTTTTTTGCTGACATCTGTATTCTATTTAACGACAATACCAAAAGCCTAATGAATATTTTTTATCATTTCATGTTTAACCGTTTCACTCTATTAGGACATGCCGCATAAAACAACGAAATACGAATACAATACGAAATAACTTTAACAATCTTTAAATCAACCCGTGTTGGTTGAGCTATGATCAAGTTCAAATATTGAGCCCGTTTGCAAACCTTACACATAAGAGTGATTATCGTCTGGAGGAAATCGGCCCCAAGAGAAAATTTCTCAACTCAATTGAATTATTCATAGATTAAACTTTCCCAACTCCCCTTAATTTTTAAGCTAACATTGGTATAAAAAACGCAGATGCTTAAAATGCTTAAAATATATTTTTAGTAAAAAAAAAGTTTTGATATTGGAAGTATGAAACTAGCCCGTTCTTCGTACTGTCGTTTTTGTAATTTATACTTATGTTTAAGTTTAGAAAAATAGCTACTGTAAAGTACCTTATTCTTAGTAGCCAGCAATGACCAACACAGTATTTTACTGATGGTCTAAGAGCCGTTGAAGAACGACCTTCACCGATCTGATAACTCGATGGGACATATTTTTTATCAAATATAATTTATAAACAAATATGCCTATGATAACTTGCCTGTCCAAAAGTGTTCATAGCTATTTTTAATTTAATTAATTTTAATCATTTTTTTTTCGTCACTTTCACTCATGTGATAACCGAATGAGTTTTATCTTAATTGATAGTTTTTAACACATAGAATATGCCTAGGTAGGCTTGCCTACTTATTTCGGTTCATGGCTACCTGGCAAGTAGGTGTGAACAGGTGAGAAAATATAGGTATTTACACCGATCTGTTAACCAATTGAAATTAATATCATAGGTAGATATTTTAATTACATAACCAATCATATAGGCTTGCCTACAAAAAAATGTTCATGAAATAGTATTGCCAAGCTATAAAGGGTATAGCCGGATAGCCTTGGGAAAAGTGCCCCCAAACCTTGGGGTTCGAAACTATGTCCAAATGATCCTTTATATAGAGATAACATGATGTACAAAATTTTACCCCCCCACTACCCCTCAGGGGGCTACGGTACTCAATTAAACCGAAAATGATTTTATTTTTTTTCTCCAAATCTATGTAACTGACGCAAATCAAATTTTGCACAAATATTGTGGTAACTTTAAGTAATAATACAAAAAATCAAGAGCTCTCTAAGTACTCCCTATATTGAAAAAAATAATTTAAAAAATTGGAACATCCTGTATAATGATTTCCTTTCGTGGTAAAAACACCATTTTTTTTCCAAATGTGTACCAACATCCAACCTACGCAATCTCCAAGTTTGGTCTGTCTAACAAAGGTGGAACACTTTTTTAGTTCTACTAAAGTTTTAATGCCTGCTTTATAAGGGAATAGAATCCCACGGTTTTATTTTTTTCTCCAAATCTATGTAAGTGATGCAAATCAAGTTTTGCACAAATATTGTGGTAACTTAAAGTAATAATACAAAAAATCAAGAGCTCTCTAAGTACTCCCTACATTGAAAAAAAAATTAAAAAAATTGGAACATCCTGTCTAATGATTTCCTTTGGTGGTACAAACACCGTTTTTTTAAATGTGTACCAACATCCAACCTACGTAATCTCCAAGTTTGGTCAGTCTAGCAAAGGTGGAATGGAACACTACTTTTAGTTCTATTAAAGTTTTAATGCCTGCTTTATAAGGGAATACAAGTAGAGCACAGCTTGATACTTCAGAATCAAATCAATCGTAGCTCGATACCAAAGTAAGATGGGTAGAAGAATCTGTTAATGGAATAATTAAACAAAAATATCATTTACTCGACCTTAAAGTTGATAGTAAAATCTTACCTAAAATCGGTACATTATGTAAAATTGCTTGTTTTTTAAATAATAAATATGAAAAAAGGCTCCTTAGCGACGTTAATAACGCGGATGAAATAATATCTAATTTATAGATAAAATCCGCCACGATAGTCAATAACTTGGCGTGCAGTTAACAGAGGCAAATGGATGGATAAGAAAAAAAATGTGCGCGTGTAATCTTTACGCGCGATTGAAGTAAAACTTATTTGAGGTTGGTGACATGTACAAATTAAACTCAATTTAAAATAAACATCATATTACAGTTGACTCATAACAATATACTTTACAAAAACGAATATAAAGCTAAAAAAAAGCAAAGCAACAACCCATAATTGTCCCACTGCTGGGCTCGGGGTCTCCGCTCACAATGTGAGGGGTACAGGCCATAGTCTACCACACTGGCTAAGTGCGGATTGGTAGACTTCTCACACCTTTGAGAACGTTATGGAGAACTTTCCGGTGTGCAGGTTTCCTCACGATATTTTCCTTCACCGAAGCAAGTGATAATTAACTAGTAATACGCACATACGCACATATTTGAAAATTAGAGGTGCGTGCCAGGATTTGAACCCGTGCCCCCGCGTTCGGGAGACCAACGTTCTAACCGCTAGGCTATCACTGTTTAACACGTAAGAATCTCCGCCGTATGAAACTCCGTCGAATGAGCCTCCTCCGTATGACCATTCGCCGCATGAGGTTCCGACGCATGAGCCTGCCCTGTATGAATCTCCGCCGTATGAAACTCCGTCGAATGAGCCTCCTCCGTATGGCCCCGTATGAATCTCCGCCGTATGAAACTCCGTCGAATGAGCCTCCTCCGTATAAAGCTATAATTACCGTTATTATTACCTTTAATAAAGCTATAATTATTCGTTACCCCGTGATACTTATTGAATCTATAGACTTGTCACAGATACAATGTAATCTTAATAGAATTATGTATTATGACACATAAGTAAAAAGATTTATCATATTTTCCTTAATTACACATTTAAAAAAAACGGTGTTTGTACCACGAAAGGAAATCATTATACAGGATGTTCCAAATTTTTTAATTTTTTTTTCAATATAGGGAGTACTTAGAGAGCTCTTGATTTTTTGTATTATTACTTTAAGTTACCACAATATTTGTGCAAAACTTGGATTGCATCACTTACATAGATTTGGAGAAAAAAATAAAACCGTGGGATTCTATTCCCTTATAAAGCAGGCATTAAAACTTTAGTAGAACTAAAAGTAGTGTTTCACCTTTGCTAGACAGACCAAACTTGGAGATTACGTAGGTTGGATGTTAATACACATTTGGAAAAAAAATGGTGTTTTTACCACGAAAGGAAATCATTATACAGGATGTTCCAATTTTTTTAATTATTTTTTTCAATATAGGGAGTACTTAGAGAGCTCTTGATTTTTTGTATTATTACTTTAAGTTACCACAACATTTATGCAAAATTTGATTTGCGTCAGTTACATAGATTTGGAGAAAAAAAATAAAATCATTTTCGGTTTAATTGAGTACCGTAGCCCCCTGAGGGGTAGTGGGGGGGTGAAATTTTGTACATCATGTTATCTCTATATAAAGGATCATTTGGACATAGTTGCGAACCCCAAGGTGTTGGGGTACTTTTCCCAAGGCTATCCGGCTATACCCTTTACAGCTTGGCAATACTATTTCATGAACATTTTTTTGTAGGCAAGCCTATATGATTGGTTTTGTAATTAAAATATCTACCTATGATATTAATTTCAATTGGTTAACAGATCGGTGTAAATACCTATCCCACCAAAAACATAAATGTAAAAAAGGAGAGCCAAGTTCAATACAAAAATTATGCTTGGCTGTGGGCTTCGCCGCAAAAAGAATAGAGATCTAAATGAGTGCCAAGTTCTATGCAGAATCGAAATATGTATTTATAGGAACAAAATAACATTATGAACAAGTATTAAACTCTATTTCTTTGCTTTATTGGATACCTATAATAATTGCTGTTATTTAAAAATGTGAGATCTAAAAGTAGGTTAGATTTGACTTGGCCCGTTTTTATCAGAATTAAAATGTTGAATAACTTTTTAAAATGACTGATGTAATGAAAACTGGCCAAGTCAAATCTAACCTACTTTTAGATGTCACATTTTTAAATAACAGCAATATTATAGGTATCCAATAAAGCAAAGAAATGGAGTTTAATACTTGTTCATAATGTTATTTTGTTCCTATAAATACATATTTCGATTTTGCATAGAACTTAGCACTCATTTAGATCTCTATTCTTTTTGCGGCGAAGCCCACAGCCAAGCATAATTTTTGTATTGAACTTGGCTCTCCTTTTTTACATTTATGTTTTTGGTGGGATATCATTACTTTTTGTAAAGAAAAATATACCCTGTCCACAAATCTTAGACACTAAATAGACGTTTCATGGATGACCACTTTCAGGTGTAAATTAAATAGTGATCACCATAAACCGGAAAGTGAATCGGAAAAACATTAGCTTTTACGGTGACTCGAATATTTGTATGATTATTGAAGAGTTCCTAAAACTGGTATAAAAATAAGTTTAAGCAACCATATTATCATATATAATTATATTCATAATATATTTATCCTGATTAACTGAATTCAAAAGTTATTCTGCTTACAAGAACGAGTATTTGCTTATGGAACGAGTATTCGGTATACAGCTAATTTTATACTATTTAGCCGCGTACTAAATATCTAGCTAAATATGACAAACAGGCGATTTTCACACTGCTCCGCGCACCGCCACCGTAGATCTGCCTCACCGCGCATTGTTTTAATGGTGTACCAAAGTATATCAGCTTCTATGAAAAACACGCATGGTACAACACATTACAACGACTTTCCGCAAGGGACAGCAAAGGGAAAATTGTCCGTAGAAACGCGTAAAATTACGGGTGGGGCTGCGGTGCGGTCAAAAACAGCTATGTTCGAATATCTATTTGGCGGACACTAGCGCCATTGATTAGGGTAGCATAACTCAGCAAACTTCACTCCGTGTACAACAGCCATGTTCATATATCTGTCACACACTAGCGCCATTTAGAAATGACCATTATTGGAACCTCTATTTTCTGTAAACAGCTGGAAACATTTTCAACTTTCCCTTCATATAAGATGGCCCTCGTTTTACTTCAATACTCCATGCGCTGAAGTATGCCATATTGAGCCCCGCGTGCAGAGAGGCCTTAGTGCGAGTTTTACGTGACATAACGGACTCACAATGTAAATGCGAGTTGACTAAGATTTGTATGGGACCAAAGTTTTTCTTTTCACTGCCGCTAGATGGCTCTGCTTCGGTCCCATACACATTTTGTATGGGGACACCACTTATTTTTCGACTTTTTTTATTTTTTGATTTTTTTCTACGCTTACACACAATTACCAAGCTGGATTCCAAATTTCATCCTTCTAGGTCATCTGGAAGTAGGTTAGATTTAGGTAATATATGTCAGTCAGTCAGTACTAAAATTTACGACTTTTTGACCTTCATATCTTTATAACCGTTTGAGCTAGCTTCATGAAATTTGGGCTTCTACATGTCCCTATGGATATAATTAAACATACGTAGTTTTATGTGTTTACGTTAAAGAGGTTATAACTTATAAAAGGGTCAAACGTGGCACCAAGTGGTTCGTGTAATATTACACTCGGCGCTGGCTAGCCAGTTCCTTTGCTTGAACTTGGCTTGACACGCTACCGCGTATCTAGATATGTCAGTCAGTCAGTCAGTGCTAAAATTTACGACTTTTTGACCTTCATATCTTTATAACCGTTTGAGCTAGCTTTATGAAATTTGGGCTTCTACATATCCTTATGGATATAATTAAACACGCGTAGTTTTATGTGTTTACGTTAAAGAGGTTATGAGTTATAACTCTTTTCACTGCTGCTAGATGGCTCTGCTTCGGTACTATACAAATTTTGTATGGGGACACCTCTTATTTTTCGACTTTTTTTTATTTTTTGTTTTTTTCCTACGCTTACACACAATTGCCGAGCTGCATTCCAAATTTCATCCTTCTAGGTCACCTGGAAGTAGGTTAGATTTAGGTACTATATGTCAGTCAGTCAGTCAGTACTAAAATTTACGACTTTTTGACCTTCATATCTTTATAACCGTTTGAGCTAGCTTCATGAAATTTGGGCTTCTACATGTCCTTATGGATATAATTAAACACACGAAGTTTTATGTGTTTACGTTAAAGAGGTTATGAGTTATAAAAGGGTCAAAAGTGGCACCAAGTGGTTCGTGTAATATTACACTCGGCGCTGTCTAGCCAGTTCCTTTGCTTGAACTTGGCTTGACACGCTGCCGCGTGTCTAGATATTTTTTCACCTGTTCACACCTACTTGCCAGGTAGCCATGAACCGAAATAAGTAGGCAAGCCTACCTAGGCATATTCTATGTGTTAAAAACTATCAATTAAGATAAAACTCATTCGGTTATCACATGAGTGAAAGTGACGAAAAAAAATTGATTAAAATTAATTAAATTAAAAATAGGTATGAACACTTTTCGACAGGCAAGTTATCATAGGCATATTTGTTTATAAATTATATTTGATAAAAAATATGTCCCATCGAGTTATCAGATCGGTGAAGGTCGTTCTTCCACGTCTCCTCTACTATGAACAATTCCATAATTTTCCAAAATGGAAATATTAGGAATTTAAAAACATCTATATCTTGTAGTATCTTACGTAATAGTACTTTATTGATATATTTATCTGATTAAATGTTCCATGAGCGAACATTTAATCGATTCCGTCACGAATTCATCCAACTGCTTCTTGTCAGGACAAAATGCAATATGATTATATCTAGTAATATCCAATCCATTTATTAATTTGGTTAACGTTATGAAATTTTTTATCCTCCAATATAATATACACAACATTTTCTTTTCTATGACATAAATCTAAAAACACACTAGGTCCAAATGAAAGCCACAAGACCGCTGCAAGGCGAGGTGGAGGTTTTTGCGCAAAATGATTACGGCATGGGCGGAGATGCAACGCCGTAAAGTAGGTAGCTATGAAAAGGAGTTTTTTTTAATAGCTGCGCTGAGAAATTCAGAGTACATTACGTGATAGAGGCAAACAACAATATGTTGAATTGAATAGAATAATAATTCAAATACGTTGCTAAGGTAGATATTGGTAAGGTTGATATGAATCTCTCGAACGGAGAGGAAATGTTAATTATTGTGTCTATAATAGTGCTTACAGCAATAGTAATACCCCAATCTACATGATCTACATTAGAAGTTGACAGCTATGTACAAAAGCTCCATTGTACCCATTTAATTACACACTAATCTGTACATTGTCAGACGAAAGCCTGAGCTTACGGGATAAAGAGTAATAGAGACACGAAAAGGTATTACGGAATCTATATCGGGGTCTCATATTCGCTACTTTCACATGCTCATAAACCCCTATCCTTTGAAAGTAGCGTTCGTGTATCCTGATACAAGCTAATCATGTTACACGACGCGACGAACCAATTTTATGATAAAGGTGGTATTTTGTTCGACGCAGTAAAATTTCTCAACTAGAATTCCGCGTGAGCGTAATGCAATTTCGAAATTACTGAACGATATTTCCTATTTTAATACACATAGTTAAAATTTTGCAAATATCTGCTTTAGATACGAGTTCCGCATTAATAATAAGTCTTTACCTGTAATATAAAATTGGAGATTTTATAACCAGCATTTTCAGATTGAATTATGTGTGGATTGTCACGCTATTCGAAATTCAAATAAATTTTATTCTAAAGCCGTGTTATTTAAATTTTAAATTCAGTCATTTGTTTTTAGACAGTAGAGGATACGTGTTAATGATAATTACACACGAGATAAAACTGGGATTAATCCTAGCACACAAGAGGGACCTGGTGCCACAGCTTCGTCTGTGATTCAACAGGGTGCACCAGGCACAGGAGAGGTTCTTGGACTATATGGTGGATGGAGCTTACTCCAACCCAAAAAGTAGGTAAAGAGGTAAAGTTTTTTGGACACCGTTCCTGGAATAGATACTAGTAAATAACAAATGCAACCCATGTGCGATTAATAAAATAACATTACTCTGAGTAAACGAAAACAATACTTTGAGCGCATACATATTATTATATTTCAAAAAAGTCAAGTGGCATGATGCCAACATAATAAACGAATTATATTCATAGAGTTCTTCTCAATTCTCATTCATTTTATTAAAGTTTACATAACACAATTGCATGAGTTCTTTTTAATTATATTTGGGAGTGTGACATTATCGGAAGACCTCGATTAATTATAATTCACCCAATAATTAATTCACCCTTAATTAATTCATCATGCGTTTTATCCATTCGCAAATACATTTCATATTAAATGTAACGAATGTCTATAATTTCACAGCAAGTTAGTCATAACAGTATATCAAAGCTAATATGATATTGAAGCTAATATAATATTGAAGCTGGAAATTGATCCAATAACTAATTGATTAATGCCAATGGGCATAAGTATAATAGGGATATGAAATTTTGGACTTAGATATCTTTGGCGTATTTCCATGGTTGCGGTTAGGTACAGATAAGGAAGTCAATAAACTTTTCATCCATCCTTGTCTAGTTTGACCAACTAGACTCAACGACAGATAACTCTTGTTGGCTATTACTGGTCTTTACAGACTCGTGCATTGATAAGGATTTTTTTATAGTCTTGACACCGTGGACGAGGCGAAATGGCAACAACATGCCGACGCGACGCGATCACGTTGTAATATTTTAAATAATATAGAAGACGCCACACAGCACTGTCGCATACTAATTTTCAAGGAATATTCGTGTACCATTGTATCGTATCTTTATAACCGACTTCAAAAAAGGAGGAAGCTCTCAATTCTATTGTATTTAAAAAAAAAAGTTTACCCCAGAACTTCATCGTTTAAATATAACAAAGGTAACATTTATTATTTTTCATTTCAAAGGATTTTCAGATTGGTCTCATAATTATCAAAATTCAGATTCTGATTAAAAACATCCTATTTGATCACCTATTGACCTAAAAACAAGAACAGAACACTGCAATTAACAAGCCGTCAGCCCATCATGTAATCCAACACCTGAGCAGTGAGCTATCTGATTCCAACTGACAGCCGGACATTGATTTTAACAATCGCAGCGCAGTCAAACGTACTCAGGACATCGCTAATCCCGTTCATTACCTGAAGCGACGACCCGTGTATGGATGCCAGATGGTGCCAAATGTGAAATCGTTTGTTATTACATTGTAGATACATTAGCTGAGAACACATTTGATTGGCAACCCAATTTAAAGGTAAATTGCGTTATGTTGCGTTATGCGTTAGTTTTAAAATTCATAACCAAGAATCTAGATGGTGTTGTTACTGATTTACTAATCTACATATTTTATAATCGTTCGTAAGCAGTAAACTCCAGAAATATACACTAAATAACCCGTTTCTGATATAAGTGGAACAAACGCACAGACAAACAGGTCTTATGCCTGGTTTACATTATTGTAACATGTAGCCCAGCACCGGAAAAATGTAAACCAGCACTGGCATTGGCGGTCTACTTCTGAATCAAGCACGAATGCAAGTGCAGTTGCACTAGTATGATGTAGACGGCCAATCAAGTGCCGTTTGACACATTTTCAGAACTGATCTGTTCTTGAAATCATTGTCACTGTAGTGTTCACATTTCAACGGCTTCTAAGTGACTGGAATAATGTAGACGATATTTAGCTTGCCGTGTTTGGTTCAAATCTTGCAAGCCTAATTAGACCTGCTTCCACTTATTCTAAGATGTTGAAGTTTTACATATTGTTTTAGTTCTGATGACAATGCATTATTGTCATAAGCGTGACTTGATACTACACACGGGTTTGGCTCCAGTCGAGGGAACTCCTTAATGGTTAACAGCACAGTCCAATTTTTTTCCTTAGGATCTACTCTTAAATTGACACTAAAACCGTGTATTTCGTTTTCTAAACTATTAATTTTAGTGTGGAAGATATTGCGTTGGTAAATTTTACTTTATGTATAATTTCATTCTTAGGTATGAAGGTAGCTATGATAGCTATCACTACCATCACTGAATTCATTACAGCTAAAATCTTATAGATAAAGAAGTACCTAAAATAAAAGAGTGTCGTGACGCGAAATCGAAAATACTGCTTCGTATCTCCAGACGTAATTACATCTGGATGTTTATCTGAACACGTGAACAAATAATGTAATCAAATTGAACATTGTTGTGGTACATAGTACATACGAGTAAACATATACAAGTACACGCTCGGCGGTCGAAATTGGACCGTAATTCATAAGTCTATTATCCAATAACTACTTCACATTTACACTATGAAGGTAAATAATGAATATTTTATGTTTATTTTCTTTGATAAATGTATTTGCAACTTATACAATTTATCTTTCTGCACTTCCTTCTTCGTGTAAACTCTAAATATGTCAAATATTATTTTGCGTGCGTCATCTTTTAAAATGGGTAAATTTTTACACTGCTTTTTTCTGCTATATGCCAGCAAACGAGCTGCCAAATATATAGATATATTAAACATATTAGCTAATTAATATTGATGAAATTGCCACGCTTCCAGTGCGGATTGTTTTTTTTTTGGAAACAAATAGTTGAAGGATGAATGGTCCACCAAGTTGTAATAAGATTTAATTTCACCCGAGGATCGCCTGCGTAACTTTATAATTGCTATCAAACGTTAACAAGGTGGACGGGATCCACTAATGTGTCCTGCAAAAAGCGGAAGCGCGCAAGAAACTTTGTCATTAGCGGTCACTAATTCAACTACCGACGTCCGAACTTATTTACCTCCGTGGATATTTTACAGTGGACACCAGATGTCCATTTAAAAGCATTACACAACAAAACTGAATACTAAGAAGTTTTTGCGACGGTAATTCGCACACGAATTGGCTTTGATTCTTCCAAGACAGCTCAATAAGGAAAGATGTTTTTGGAGTAGATTGAAGATCGTAAATTGTAAACAAGCAATGGAAGCGGCATCAGTGATAAATTTGCCGGGAATGAGAGAACATCGAAGCGATAGTAGGTACATGAAGAGCAATGGTTATACCAGGCTACATACGCAATGTCTTCTGGCGAACAGCCATGGAGCATCTTGTTTGCCGTTATTTACTACCAGGTTGCTATTAGCTCTCGAAATTCTTGCAATGATGCCTACAGACTTACATACTTCATTTCAATAACGTAGTGTTTTGTGTTTCACTGAATAGCTTTTGTTCGCTTTATTGGGATAGTACCCGGATACGGGACCGAGCTTTGCTCAGTTTAGTAAAAAGTTTTAACGCCATCTGCTGAAGTAGCTTTAGTGTTTCTACTTGCCAAAATGCCAATAGATGTCAGGTAGAGTCTATTGTAGCAGTTTTTAATTGCTATAAAACACAGATAAAGCGACATTAATCAATCATCATCATCTAAAAATGAATCCTAGCTAGATCGATTTATTGCCCCCTAAACCCCCTGCATACTAAATTTCATGAAAATCGTTGGAGCCGTTTCCGCTATTCAGAAAATATATATGTTTAGCAGAAGGAGGTATTCTATGGTGGTTATGAAATGATATTCCTTTTACTTTGCACCATGATATATTTCCAGTTCTCTTAACGTTCACATCAATATTCCAAAGTACTTCAACACTACGCCATCAATATTAATCTGTCCTATATTCTTGACAATTCCCTAATCTAAATATGACATGACATTTCTTATATGCCAGCCTCTGCATCAGACAAGCGCTGTAGAATAAAGAGGTCCGTCCCTGGACCTTTACTGGAGATTCATGGCCTCACCGATATATGCATATATACCTACAAGAATTGCTCATTTAAAGAGATATTAGATTTTCAACCTAAAATTCGTGAAAGACTCACCGCACCACAGGTCCAGCAATGTAGAATTATTTTGTATGTATCTGACAATTCGTTACAGTATGCTACCAAAGCATAGCACATAGATATTTTAGCTACGGAATTTCACTGTAAAACATAAAATAAACACTACGGACTCCACAGTAGCATCACACTTGGATTCCCTGTATCGTGGATGTCATGGACAACACAAAAAGGCAAGAACACACAAACACACCCAGACCAAGAACAGAAATTCAAACTTATCTCTCAAATGTACCCTGGGAATTGAACCCAGGACCTTTCGAACCGCTGGCCGCGGCGGCCCGGCATGGTAGTAACCATCACGCCACTATGTTCGTCAAAAATAGTATCGTGTAAGTTGTAACTTGTACAAATTGAATTCAATAAAATTTTAACTCATTATATATCTAACATTTATGAAAGAGATCAAAGAAAAAGAAGTTACTTATAACAATAGAAAAATACCAAAACAATTTCCTTTAAAATAAATGATTTTCTCGCGCCGGGAAAATAATTTTTATACCGTGAGCCATCAAGGTTTCTAATGATTAAGAGAAGACAGCGAAAATTAATTTTAGGCAATGAAATTCAAATATTGAAATTAAATTTATCTCTTCAGACGTCTTCTGTAAACGGGATAATATTATTTGGTACGAAGTTTAGCTTGAAGACAAAATTAATAATCTATTTTAAAACTGAAACGATCTTATGAGTGGTTAATCACATACGCTTTATTTAAATCCCAGACATGTCTGTCACAGACATGGTAAAAAAAGGCTTACTTCAACCTGAATTAAAATCAATCCTTAAAAGGTGACATAATCATTTAAATCGTGAGACAAAACACATGAATCAAGTATTGTATTACTGTGAATTCATAAAATATTTCCACGGAAAATCCAATTGAATTCATACGTAGGGAAAATATGGAAACATTCGGACAATCGGAAGCACTTTCTATATTAAAAAATCATATTAATGAATGTAATATTTTATTTGAATTTCAACATATAACCGCTAGAGACTTAATTAAGGCCTTTCAGTCTCTGAAGGTAAAGAATACGGGTGATTTGTGGGGCATCTCGGTAAAAATAATACAGCATATTATAGGTATTATAGCTCCATATTTGGTCGTAGTTTTTAATAAATGTATAGATCTAGGTATCTTTCCAGATCTTATGAAATGCAGCAAAATCATTCCACTTTTTAAAACAGGTGAAAAAACTGATCTTAATAACTATAGACCAGTTTCTGTTTTACCAACCCTTAGTAAGATTTTCGAAAAGATAATATTGAATCAAATGCTAACCCATTTCAACAATAATAAATTATTACATCCTGAGCAATACGGTTTCACTAAAGGCCGTAGTACAACCGATGCCGGGGCTAGGCTATTAAAGCATATATTTGAAGCATGGGAGGCGTCACATAATGCCATAGGAGTATTTTGTGACTTATCTAAGGCATTTGATTGTGTTGAGCACGAAACATTGCTGTTTAAACTTGGCCACTATGGTATAAAAAACAAGGCCCTTAGCTTGATCGCGTCTTATTTGAGTAATAGAATACAAAAAGTTAGCATAAACGATATTAAGTCATCGGGGTCACCGGCTGTGATGGGTGTACCGCAGGGCTCGATCTTGGGTCCGTTTCTTTTTCTGGTATACATTAACGATTTACCACATTATGTAAAGAACCAAGCGGATATTGTACTATTTGCTGATGATACATCACTAATATTTAAGTGTGAAAGGAATAAAGTAAATTTCGACGACGTAAATAGTGCTCTTTCGCATGTGTCGCGTTGGTTCACTATCAATAATTTACTATTAAATGCAAAAAACCGAAATGTATAGAGTTTGTGCTACCTAATGTTAAAAAAGTCAGCAAATCTCTTAAACTAAATAACGAAACATTGCATATGGAGGAATCGACGGTCTTTTTAGGGGTGACCTTAGATAGTAAACTTCAATGGGGCCCACATATAACAAATCTCGCGACAAAACTCGGTAGGGCTGCTTTTGCTGTTAGGAAAATAAGGCAGTATACAGACGTCGAAACTGCTAGGATAGTCTATTTTGCTTATTTCCACAGTGTTATGTCTTATGCCATCTTGCTGTGGGGCAAAGCAGCCAATATAAAACAAATTTTCATACTCCAGAAACGGGCAGTTAGGGCTATTTATAAACTTAGGTCTCGGGAATCTTTGCGTGAAAAGTTCAAGGAAATAGGTATACTTACAGTAGCTTCCCAGTATATCTTCAACAATGTAGTTTTTATACGGAAGAATATAAACGCGTATAAACAAAATTTTGATATTAATAATCGCCATACGAAAAGAATGCATCAATTAGTTAGGGCGCTTTCACATTAGGTCGCCAGTAGTGCGGCAGCAGCGCGGCTGCAGCGCGGCAGCAGCGGATGCCTTCTCATTACAAATACAGCCGCGCGACTTGCTTAGATCAGGGTGGCCAGTTTATTGAAATAATGGACTCCAAAGAGGAAACATCTTTGTTGCTCCTGCTTTTGCACAGGTGTAAGAGACGAATACTTTGTTGTCAAATATTACTAGCAGCTTTCCTTTTGATTAAATTTTATTCAGCAAGTGGGTATTTTATGCAATTGCTTACTTGGAGAGCAAAAACGGCAGACACTGATAAAACAGGTCTTTTGTTTGATAAGAAGAGGAAAAAGACATGGTAGTGACTTTTCTCTCTTTTTATTTTTCAAATTATACATAAATGTTTATTTACGAAAATCTAAATTGAGTTTAGTCACGCCAGTCCTACAATAAACAAATATATTGTTATAGCGTAAATATGCAATATAGTAGGTATGTAACAAAATGTACCTCATCAATTTGGTTTGAGAGTGACCATAAATCAACACTATTGTTAAACGTCCAATTAAAATATTCCATTGTTCCACGACGAATTATACAGGGTGTCCCAGCGCGAAGTGACCGCCCGGCGTCTATTGATTATGTGGACAAAACTATCGACAAAAACCATTAAAGTAAAGGTCTTATCGGTTTGGTTTATTTTTTATTAGCTTTTTAATTTTTTTGTAGAAAAACCTGACTTGATGCACTATTTTCAAAATATTTTTTTTGTTTTTACATTTATTTTCATTCTGTTTTTTGTATTTACTAGCTGTTTTCATAGTTTATCTATTCAAGGTATAAAATCTACCTAAAATTGAATACGACATTTTTTAAAAAGAAACTAAGTGAAATTTTTTTGAAAAAAATTACCCTTTTTCATTTAATTTCGCAAAAAAGTTGGGAAAATGCCCTACGAATATTATTATTTTATTATTTATTATTAAAAAACATGATATTACCTACAAAATCTCATAAAAATGTTTGTAGTTATCTCAGTCATTTACCGAACTACAAACTCTTGAAGTATCCACCCCATTTTCGATAATAAGAAGAGTAGACCTTTAAATCCAGGCTAATGGATCATTGAAGTGTCTTACTCTCAAAAATACCTTTTGCCCTTTGGTAGAATAATTTTAAAGGTAAGGAAACAATAAAAACAAATGGAAATTTAAATCATTAATTAAAAAAAAAGAGTAATTCATTCATAATGTTTTCGAAACGACCGCCATTGGCATTAATACAGGCTAAGGCTCAAAATGACATCCTTTGAGTGGTTCTTTGCACTTCCAAGAGGTTCGCTCCTATTTTTGTAGCATCAGCATCAATACTTTGTTTCAATTGAGACCTTGGAGGACCATGCTACTGGACCACCTCTCTCTCTTGGTTGGATTTATTGCCTCTTAATTATTATTTTTGGGGCCCACATACACATTGGTGTATGCTGTGCTTATAGCTACGAGAGAACAATTGAAACAGAGGCTTGATGCTAATGCCATAAAAATAAAAGCAAACCTCTTGGAAGTGCAAAGAACCACTCAAAGGATGTCATTTTGAGCCTTAGCCTGTATTAATGCCAATGGCGGTCGTTTCAAAAACGTTATGAATGAATTACTGTTTTTTTTTAAATAAATGATTTAAATTTCCATTTTTTTTTATTGTTTCTTACCTTTAAAATTATTCTATCAAAGGGCAAAAAGTATTTTTGATAGTAAGACACTTAAATGATCCACTAGCCTGGATTTAAAAGTCTACTCTTCTTATTATCGAAAATGGGGTGGATACTTCAAGAGTTTGCAGTTCGATAAATGACTGAGATAACTACAAACATTTTTATGAGATTTTGTAGGTAATATCATGTAATTTAATAATAAATAGTAAAATAATAATATTCATAGGGCATTTTCCCAACTTTTTAGTGAAATTAAATGAAAAAGGGTAATTTTATTCAAAAAAAATTAACTTAATTTATTTTTAAAAAATGTCGTATTCAATTTCAGGTAGATTTTATACCTTGAATAAATAAACTATGAAAACAGCTAGTAAATACAAAAAACAGAATGAAAATAAATGTAAAAACAAAAAAAATATTTTGAAAATAGTGCATCAAGTCAGGTTTTTCTACAAAAAAATTAAAAAGCTAATAAAAAATAAACCAAACTGATAAGACCTTTACTTTAATGGTTTTTGTCGATAGTTTTGTCCACATAATCAATAGACGCCGGGCGGTCACTTCGTGCTGGGACACCCTGTATAATTACACATAGTTGTGCTAAAACATTTCAACGTTAATTCGGTAGAATTACCCTCGGCACGATTCCACGCGACCTCTCCAAAGTTTCTTTCACGACATGTTCTTATCACGCTCTGTATAATCCCAAAAACGGAGCACGTGTAATTAATATAACTAGCAAACTTGAAACTTTCCACTTCGTCATTATGTAAAACTTAGTGCCGTAGTGACGTCATTGCGTGCGTCACATGTAAATTTAAAAATACGATTTTACAACTTTATTAAAGTTTATTTTTAAATTATTTATTTACAGAAGACTATTCCTTTTTTATTATAATTCTATTCAGTCTAAACAAAAATGCATAGCCGTTACCACAGAAACACTTAAATAACTTTCACTGAAAAATAAACTAAAACCAAGCTAAAACCAATTGGTAAAATATTTCACCGTAAACGATACTAAGCTCACAATAAAATATAACACTTTGTCGTACTAACCGATGATTTACGATCACGATGTAACCGCATTATATCGATATACCAACAGCATGCCGCAAGGAGAACCAACTATTTTCATTTAACGGTAAAAGTGGACGAAACTTCAAGCAAAAATGCAGGTAGGTACACATAAGACTTCGGAAACAGTAATAACATTCCCGAAACAAAACATTTCGATAAAATTCAACTAAACTTACATTCTACGATCGTTTACAACTGAAATGATTCTAGAAAAAGAATAGGTATCTATTACGTGATAAAATATTATGTGAGAAAAGCGAACGTTATGACATTAATCGCGTAAATATAACGCACCGTGTACATTATGACATCTGACACCGACAAAAAGATTTATCTTACAATTAGTTTCTTTACCACTTTATATTTAGTATCAACTTAACAACCCAGCGCTAACTACAAGTAAAAGTCAAAATGAACATGACATTTAGTGTGAAAAGGGCTGTTCATCTATGAGTTCATGTCACTTTGACTAGACATGCACTCTTATTAATATTGTAAAGCTATGAACCATTCAGGTTAATCGTTTGTCTCATTTTGATATCATTCACTCCTCTCCACCTCTACCTTCATTCGGCTATCTTATGTATCTATCATAACTCAAAATTTAACGTGTTTAATTTGTCTATAGGAAGATGTTACTAGCCAATAAAGGAGCTAGCGAGTCACTTAATGGTAAGTGCATTACCGCCTTTTGTACTACATGTTATTTATATAATGTTCTAATGTATTAACCTATTATACTTCGATGTTGCATCCTCAAGATTTAAATACCATGTAGTAGTTCCTCGAGATACTGCATCGTCACACATTTGGAGTTTATGAAAATAAAACAATATTAAGTGTCAGTTATTTAGTCTGTGTCGTTGCCATCACATCACTACTGTATATACCCAGCCCTAAAACGTCATTCGTTTTTCGTGTGCCGCATCGTCGTTAGTGTCATTACTTATAAATAAGTTAAAAAATATTATAATAACGATGAAAACTTGCGTTTTAGACTGTTTTAGCTCATATTTAATAACGGAAAACATAAGAAAATAATAGATGAAACTGAATCGGAAAATATATGCAATTTTCGCAGAAGAATTCAAGGCTGGTCGTCTAATATCTATCGAACTGATATAGTGATGACTGATGACACATGATGTCATTCGAAAATTACTTAATATTATTTTGTAAATCAACCTCGTTGTATTAAGCCTGTTGGCTTGCCAGTGCAGTTACCTTGTTTCATAAAGTGATAATACGCGATATTATCCAGGAACAAAATATCTTACTTTCTTAATGTGGTGTCACGAGATGGCATCCTGAAAGTAAACCACATACTCATCACGTCTTGCACTATACTATCCAGAAAGAAGAAGATCTTACTTTCTTAATGTGGTGTCACGAGATGGCATCCTGAAAGTAAACCACATACTTATCATGTCTTGCACTATAATATCCAGAAACAAGAAGATCTTACTTTCTTAATGTGGTGTCACGAGATGGCATCCTGAAAGTAAGCCACATCTTTATTACGTCGTACTCTATACTATCCAGAAACAAGAAAATCTTACTTTTTTAACGTGGCGATACGAGATGCCACCCGGATGTAAGCCACATGCTTACCAGACCTAGTGGTATGTTTTTAGAAACATAAATAATATTATTATGTTACTTTCTTAACGTGGTGACACGTGATGTTATCCGAAAGTTAACTACATAAGTACCTAGTCTTGCAGAACTTCCATTCGGAAACGCCGATATATCCTGCGGGGAATGCGGGCATTATAATGTAATATATTTGGGGCAGATGAACCAATACCCCTCAAAATACCTGATAAAATCCTAGCTATCTCAGGGGAAGCTAAGAAACTGGAACAATAACCAGGGAACAGAATTAGAGAACCTGATTAAGTCTCTGAACATTGGGAAAAATCCTCCAGGTTTGGCTAACTAAGGGGCATAAAGAGTTTTTTATTAAAAGTAAAATGTACTAATGAGATAGAGATAAACGACTAGTCAGCCAGACTAGACAACTACAATATCAAGAATATATATAAAAACCATAGGAGTAACACTTTTGCTACTACGGCGGACAGACAGTGGCTGCACCGAGGAGGAACACCAGGGGGGACAATTCGTTGGACCTGTCATTATGTTTATGTCTTACCGCAATCTATGCAACTTGATGGCGCATCGAAATTTATTTACAAAAATTACGTAAGAGGGCTTTCTTTACCCAGTACACTATTATATTCCTTGAGGAATATCTACACGACGCGGCTCTGGGGCCAAGCGCCGTAGCTGCCTGCCGCGCCAAGCAAACCAGTGACGCAGATAGAGGTACCAAATTCCAGCTGCATACAATTTTATTGTAATAATTGGTGAGCAATCTCACTGTACTATCCTATGTATGAGGATATCAGATCCTCTTAAGTCGTCATCTTATTCGAAAAATGGAAATAATAAACCCACCATGTTCAAATCGGAAACAAATAATGACATTACATTGACATTAATTTTATATTTGAGGATTTCGTCGCACCTGCTCAAATTAACTCTTTAACACTCTTAGCATCCAAGAGCTCAGTGCATTTCTTTACATTAATTTTGAATCTAAACTGAATAAATAGCTTTTTTGTTTTGCTGTGATTAGTTGCTGTTGGCCCTTTCGTTTTGTTCGACATGTCGAACCCAGTACAATATGCCGCCCCTGCTGGTTTTAGAACCTAGAATGCATAGTTGCTTATACACCGTTGTCAAGTGGATAATATAAGGGCGAGCATATTTTAAAGAAGCCTATTTCTTAGTGCCCTTTCACAGGTCACCAACAAACTCTTTGACCTCAGCTCTGCTCCATATAATGTTGGTACAAAGCTTTTAAAAAAACATAATACTCAAATTTAAAAGTGACAAAGTACATACAGAATTAGCATGCCTTGACGATATTTTTTTTAGTATTGGGGATAGCTATGACATCCTAGCTCTCTGCCCGCGACTTTGCCCGTGTTTTCCAGGATAATATGTGTCCACTTATTATATCTGGTTCCAGATCATGGTCTGGCTATGTGCTGGATCTCATGAAAATCCTTTCAGAAGTTTTAGCGTGAAAGAATAATAAACATTCTTACAAACTTTCACTATTATAATAATAGTATTAATAGGATGCAATAATACAAAATGTATATTATTTTGTAAAAATAAGTTTTATTAGATAATAAAAATCAGCCTAATGCGAGTCTGATTTGCGCGCCGAGGGATCTGCATACAAATGTATAATAACAATGATTATTTATTTCAGACTGATCCTGATGATTATACTTAGGGCCGAACATTGCTGATGAAAATTCTGAATTGAGTAACAAACATAACATTGCAGTTAATAAGCTGTCGCCCTCATACGTTACTGTTTTCGATTGCCGGATTTTCTCCGTTTCTCATGCTATAAGATAGTCTTGCTTTGCGTCTGCAAAATTTCATGGTTTTAGATCAACGGAAGGAATGCTGCAGGGTTTGCTTCCCTTGCGAATTCCATAATTAAAAATTGACGTTGACTTAGAGGAATTGCAGATCTCAGTATTCGATATTAATTACATTTATTTAATGGACATTAAGTATAGGGGATATTGATTATAATTATTATATTGATTACTAATCATTTCATCCACGCGTCCCTGGGATAAATGGGGTTGATAGACAGGCAGGTTTGGTTTTTTGACCTGTCGAGGAACGGAACCCTAAAAATCAATAAAGATCCGAAAATTTTAAGGAAAATTCTAGCTTCATTTATTTGCTACGGCATGCCCCGCTCTTGCCTTTTGATTTGAACGGACGGTATAATATACTAATTTCTTCCATATAGAATAGATACACCATGTAACGGTGGGGTCAGTAAAAAAAAAAAAATATCATCACTGTAATTATTTACAGTGGCTCGCAACCTTTTTAGAGTAACAATCTTGTTGTAAGACTTGCAAGAATAAAAATGTTTTGCTCGGTATCGATTTCATCTCACTAAAATTATTAGACTACGTGTATTACTAGACCAGATTGGTTTTTAGTATATCGATTTATTCTCATCTCCTCCTAACAGAAAATGTACTTAACAAAATTTAGCGTGTACAATTTTATCCCACAATCCTTCTAAGGAATGTCAAATGACACACCATTAGGTGTATACCATATCAAAATCCTCAACTCCATATCAAATATACGCTTAGCCGTTAACTTAAACTTTACGTTAGCCTTAAACGTTATAAGTATAAGCTTTGGTTTAAATCCTGTTTGATAATAACATAGACATCCATAAGTGCACTTCATATACACTTGTATGCAATCCAATTCAAATTCATTATTTGCGAAAATAAAGATAGCTACATCAGTTGGTAAAACATATAAACATAAAATCCTCATATTTTACCCTGTCGGCTTGCATTCTTTTTAATCTTAAGCGACATAACTATTGCAGAAAATAATATGCTACTTTACAAATTCATATCGGTCATATCTGTTTGTTAATTAGACATTACGTAACGATAAGTTACCTTTAAAATAAAGTTAAGTATACCACAATATATTTTAATCCAAATATTACTTTATCCTATTTGGCTAAACGTTATCAAAATGAAAATTTAAAAATGGAATCCGAAAAAGTTGTGACTTTTATCGCGTTGTCTACGGCACAATGCATACAAATATTATTTGATTCTAATTGGTTATCACATTACAATAAAAATAATATTATAAAATTTAAAAATTCGGCACCACGTAGACTACTTCTAGTTGTTTGACAAAGGCTCTATCCTTCTATGTAGAAAAGACAGCTCGGTTCCGAAACTGTCGACATAGGCAAATTTTTATTTACTACTAAAAAGTTTGTCCACAATACTACTTCGCAGAGTATAAGTTGAATGGATTCGATGGAACCGATGGATCAGATAGATTATTGCGTGATAGCAATGTGAAGGTGACCGTATTCACGGCACAAGTATCCGCCACGCCCCTACATCTGCAGCAAGCTGGGCGGGAGTGTCTGTCGTCATCATAAAAAATGCCGTTCGTTGGACAGGAAACTCCTGGTCTCCTCGCTGAAAAATCCTATAACCAACCTATTGTCAATATCGGAGAGGATATATCCTTTGCTAAAATTGTGTTTGGTATTAAATAATAGTATGTAATGCCTAAATCTAAATTCCTTAAATTCTAGACGAATAATGTTTTTCACTTCATAAAAAGTTCCGCTCTTTTCTTGTGCGGTTTTATATACTACATTCTGCAACATCCGCTAAACATCTACATGGTATTTAAATCTTGAGGATGCAACATCGAAGTATAATGTATGGTTGAAAGAACTTACCTGTAAGTGAATTTCAACCGGGATTATACGAGATGTTGCATCCGAAGAGATTTAAACTCCCGCCCACCCTGTGGCACACGCACTAGCGCTCAAAAGCACTACAGCTTGCCACCCCATGTATGGTTGCAGAATGACCAACTAGGACGAAACTCTAAACTGAATGACGTTTTAGGGCTGGGTATATACAGTAGTGATGTGATGGCAACGACACAGACTAAATAACTGACACTTAATATTGTTTTATTTTCATAAACTCCAAATGTGTGACGATGCAGTATCTCGAGGAACTACTACATGGTATTTAAATCTCTTCGGATGCAACATCTCGTATAATCCCGGTTGAAATTCACTTACAGGTAAGTTCTTTCAACCATACATTTGGT
>CAWVQL010000075.1:0-34399 GCA_963932265.1 Thymelicus lineola | reverse complement strand
CAAAAATTATGGACGAAAATATATATAAAGTATAAATTAAAAAATTAAAAAAACCGTCTGCCATCAATAAAGCTATCATATATATTTTTGAAAATACTATGACGAGCTCTTTAATTAATGCACATACTGCATTATTTGATTTATTTTTATTTTTGGATTTTTGATGGATACAATGGCATCTCACAGCCATATGCTTTTTAACGTCACCTATCGAAGAACACTTAGGTCATCAAGACGAATCTAACAATATCTTAAGTATCTAAATTGGTCCAGCGGTTTGGTAGATATAAGGTAATAAAGAATAGTACATACAACATACGCGCGGAAAAACATAGCTCTCCCTTGGAAGTGAAGCAAAAAGGCAGCTATGAATAAAAAAAGTACATCAGTACCTTTCAACTAATTTGGTCAAGTAGTTTCGGAGAACATTGGCTGTGAATGGCGATCGCCCAGACGCACGAGTGATCCTATAAGGATTCCGTTTTTTTCATACGGAACCCTAAAAATCTAATATCATAAACTAAAATGCTTTGCGAAAGTACTCATTAAGATGATTGAGCAACTTGTGTAATTTTACGATTGTTTCCCAAGAATGCACGCTGCCACTCCTTGCACTTCTTGGTGAGAATAATGGAATAATTTGCGGGAATAATGCTCTCCCAGCTGGAATAATGGAATAATTTGCAAGACACTTATGCTGAACTAGCTGGCATAACGTAATCCCTTGAATTGCTATTATTGCCTGCACTCGGTACGTTATGTTCGTCGTTAGTACTAAACGAGAATTTTGAGATGGTTGACTATTTACTGAGTTCGCTGAAGCCAAAAGGAGGGTTTATTACTTTAGCCTGTGTACATATTCATCTGTTTTCGCTGAATTTCTTAACTATTAACTATACGTACTAAGTAATATTATAACAAGTAATTTAGAAATGTTTCTATTTTTCTGTTAAGTAGGTGGACGGGGCACATCACTTAACACGTTTGGACAGGCACTTTTGACGTGATAACGTCTATTAAAACGATGCCGGGTGCACGCACGATAAAGTATGACTCATTTGTCGCGTTCCGCCAGCGAGCGAACAATGGATAAAACGCCATCTATGAACAAAACTATATACACAATTAAGTCAGAAAGGAACTTGCTGAAAAAATAGATTAGTTCAGGAGTTCTAGATGGCGTTGTAGTATAGAGACAAAAGTTTCTTATCTATAAAGGTATGCAATCATTTCATCAATGTTTTGTCATGACGTTGTCAGGTTAAACTACCGTCCGTAAACCGACTTTACAGACAACCATTTTTTAGTTAAAATTTAGTAAAATGCATAAATAATTAAGTAGGTTGTGAATAATTATATTAACAAAAGAGCTTTACTAAATTATTACGTTTGGAAGCGCACTAAAAATTATTCACTTAATATTGAGTTATTTATAATCTACTTAACAATTTAATACGTATAAACTGGACTTTACCGATGTAAAATCCGATCTCAATCTAAGCATCATGACACGTGATCTGACAAGTAATCTAGCCCGTTATTTGCCTCTAGCAGCAACATTAAATGTAATTGTATAGAGTAGCGCCCACTCGCGTGGCGTGACATGATTTAGTAACATAATATTATTATATTACTAGGAAATCGTCCTCGCTTCGCTTCAGGAAAAAAATATAGCCTATGTCACCCGGGGATAGTTTAGCTTCCCAACAGTGAAAGAATTTTTAAATCGGTTCGGTAGTTTCGGAGCCTATTCAATGCAAACAAACAATCGAATCTTTCCTCTTTATAATATTAGTATAGATGAAGTCACGTTTCTGTCACGTTAATTAGGCACTAGTCACCGGGCCATAGTCAAATAAAACTTTAAAAGCCATCCAGAAATGCCTGGAGAAATCCAAAGTCCTTCATTCGACAACATCTCCAACTAGTCTAGCTAATCTGTGGATTTAAGCGAAGGTACAAGCTAAACTTGCAATTTACTAGCATTAAATTTCAAATGCAATAGAAGTCAGTCGCAGTTTAGGTCATCGATTTTCAGAAATCAGGTCACAGCCCATTCCTAGCACTGTGTTTCGTAAAGAAGACTTGAATAAGTAATGAGGGAACAGGAGTGGTCAGAAATGTAACGGATGTGCAATTTCGGACGTAGATATCAATACGGATCGGATATACGTGTATATGAAATATTTTTCCGATTGTGGTTTCGCATATGGAATTATTTCGGATTATTGCATTGTTCCATAACTTCAGTAACTTATACAAACAAGTGTAAATTAACTTACATAATGTCACGCGATAAACTGTGTGTGTTTAAAAGGGAAATACAGGAAATTTTTTCACATTAATAAATACAGGTAACAATTTCACTTAATTTTTAAGTATGGTTTAGTTGGTATTATAATGATAACAATAACAAAAAATATTACCTACATTTTAAGTTTCTTACATTCCACAACCATATACGTACAACAATATACCTACGCAAAAACAGTATGCAAAAAATCAATTTTGATTTTAATTGTTAATTAATACCATTTACTATTTAATTGACTATTTATTATTATTTCTCCATGAGGTTCGCCTGGATAGCTACCACCCTTGAGCATGAGTTAGCTGCCAGACGACTCGTTGTGTCCCGGCTGGGGGCTTGAGAGCCAGTTTTTTCTTTCTTTTTCTTCTCTTTTTCTTGGCCGGCCACTCATCAGATATGCGTTTTGGTATTGCTGAAGTCCATGGGCGACGATAGCCACTTACCATCAGGTGGATCGTCAGCTCGTTTGCCGGCTATTACCACAATTTGTTTTTATCGAATACAGTCACGGTTTCAGATAGAATTTTCGGATACCCGACTGTTTTAGTTATGGATCTCCATAATATCCCAAGTAAATGCCACGGATATACAAATACTACTAAATAATATCTATTTTAAATTATTTTAAGCACCTACCCTACATGTTATAATTTCCTTTCAGTATTTAAGTAAGCATTCTACAAGTTTAATATCTTCTTCGGTTAACTTAAGCAATAAGGTAACTTTGTTCAGTGAAATATTCTCTATATAAAAAGTCGAAAATCGAAACCGTACGTATTGCATTGTTTTAGGGGTCTCAAACCATCTCCGCACTTTTGCCTTTCAATGACACTAAGATTTTTTACCAAATAGAACTTGTATTGTCTATAAATGGACTATTACGGTAATGAATTCGTAAACGGTAAAGAACACTAAGTACCTAAAAGCCTATTCAGTCTAGACTTAAAAACTTGAAGGATGTATGTATGTATAAACATGATATTTTTTATTATTATTATACGAATTTATCATTATAACTTGTTATAAACTACATCATAATCAGGACTGCCATTTTGTTACACTAATTTTTAAAACCTTTTTCATAAGCATTCCTATCTTAATTTATTAGCACTAAATCCCATTGGCGCAAAGAGAACAATGCTTCAGGTTTTTTCAATTATATAAGAAAACCTATAAAGTCAAAGTCAAAGTCAAAATATTTTATTCATATAGGTATCACTGATACACTTATGCACGTCATTTTTTGGCTTTTCGGAAGGTGCTTTGTCGTGGAGGAGAAGAAAAGCCTAAAGAAACTCCTCAGCACATCTTTTTTAAAAAAATATTACAAAAAAAGATAATAATACAAAAGTATTTACTATTCTGAGCGGAACTGGTTGCAGAGCTGGTCATTTCCATGCGTCTTTGTCATTTAAATACTCGTCTACACTATAATATCCCTTGCCTAACAATTGTGTCTTTACGCGTTTTTTGAAAGTTTCTATTGGCAAGTCACGTATTAATTTTGGGATTTTATTATAGAAATGTATACCAAGCCCTATGAAAGATCGCTGCACTTTACTTAGGCGGAACGAAGGCGTAACTAATTGATGCATTCTTTTCGTATGGCGATTATTAATATCAAAATTTTGTTTATACGCGTTTATATTCTTCCGTATAAAAACTACATTGTTGAAGATATACTGGGAAGCTACTGTAAGTATACCTATTTCCTTGAACTTTTCACGCAAAGATTCCCGAGACCTAAGTTTATAAATAGCCCTAACAGCCCGTTTCTGGAGTATGAAAATTTGTTTTATATTGGCTGCTTTGCCCCACAGCAAGATGGCATAAGACATAACACTGTGGAAATAAGCAAAATAGACTATCCTAGCAGTTTCGACGTCTGTATACTGCCTTATTTTCCTAACAGCAAAAGCAGCCCTACCGAGTTTTGTCGCGAGATTTGTTATATGTGGGCCCCATTGAAGTTTACTATCTAAGGTCACCCCTAAAAAGACCGTCGATTCCTCCATATGCAATGTTTCGTTATTTAGTTTAAGAGATTTGCTGACTTTTTTAACATTAGGTAGCACAAACTCTATACATTTCGTTTTTTTTGCATTTAATAGTAAATTATTGATAGTGAACCAACGCGACACATGCGAAAGAGCACCATTTACGTCGTCGAAATTTACTTTATTCCTTTCACACTTAAATATTAGTGATGTATCATCAGCAAATAGTACAATATCCGCTTGGTTCTTTACATAATGTGGTAAATCGTTAATGTATACCAGAAAAAGAAACGGACCCAAGATCGAGCCCTGCGGTACACCAATCACAGCCGGTGACCCCGATGACTTAATATCGTTTATGCTAACTCTTTGTATTCTATTATTCAAATAAGACGCGATCAAGCTAAGGGCCTTGTTTTTTATACCATAGTGGCCAAGTTTAAACAGCAATGTTTCGTGCTCAACACAATCAAATGCCTTAGATAAGTCACAAAATACTCCTATGGCATTATGTATGTTATATACGAGTACAGTAACCAATGGACTACAAAAGTCTCGTCTCAGAAAAAGGAGCATAGGACCATTGCAGTATTATTACTAGCGCATAGAACCGACAACGCGAACACCATGTATGTCCCAATGCATTGGCGCCATGTGGCTTCAATCTTCAATGGATTCGTTCGATTTTGAAAGGAGAACCGGCGCTCAATTTTGAAAATCGAACCTCCCGGGCGGGACACATTTTGTTCGAGATGGCTGTTCTATGACATTATACTTCAGTGCGTAGGACGCCCCTTGACCAGGTGGATTGACGACCTGTGAGAATGGCGCAAAATAGGAGAGGCCTATGTCCTGCACTGGACTTGTAAAGGCTGTGATGGATGATGATGGAACGGATTAAAGCCATTATTAATAAAAATCGTCTATATACGACTTCAACCTGAAACTGCCCAAGCTTTCAACATAACCCTAATACTCGGTAAGTGTAATGTTGGTATTACACGCATAAAAACATTTTTATTTTCCGAGGGATTCTCCAAATGTCCCATGTAAAGTTTGTCCAATCCTTGTAATAAAAAATTATCGCTGTTAAAGTGGCAAAAAAATTGCGAACGTGCCAACCCTACGCTAACAGGTGAGCAAAATATTATATTTTTTGTGGAGTTCTCATTGAAATTTTAATATTTTCCCTAAGTACACGTTTTCATTAGGATCCTGTACTAAACAAGATTTTTGTATTCAAAAAACAGTTTTATATTAATTCATTGAAATGAAATGAAATAAGCATAATATATTTATTTATTTAAATGTGATTTTCATTTCATGAGCGGTTTAATTATAATTATAATAAACTAGAAAATCGCCCTCGCTTCGCTTCGGGAAAAATAGTAACAAAAATATAATGTAACCTATGTCATCCGGGGATAGTGTAGCTTCCCGCAGTGAAAGAATTTTTCAAATCGGTTCAGTAGTTTCGGAGCCTATTCAATGCAAACAAACAAACAAATCTTTCCTCTTTATAATATTAGTATAGATTACTCATATCTTCTAGTAAAGGCATGCAATTTTTTTCGTTAATAATTCTATCATCAAATCTAATTAATTATAATTTAAGTACGTATGGCCAAGATTATCAGTAATTGAATTTGTATTTAATTGTCGCTTCCATGTTGCCATTCGATTTTAACCTTCTGCGATTGACGTGTTAGTCCAGCAGACACCGCAAAAACGAAAAACTTGAATTGCGACGTAATTTTTTTCTGATGACTTCAGAGCTCTCAGGACCTTCCTGAAGCATGCTCAAGGGTGGGTGAATGTGCTTCTATACTCATCCTTTTATAAAGAAAAGTGTCTATGAGACTACCACGTAGTAGTAGAATATTATAATAAATGTTTAATGGACATACATATTTGCACGCTTCCCTAGGCAGAGCATACGGATGGACTAATTTTGTAGCAACTTTATGTAAACTATGTTCTAGCAAATAAACAATTTGACTTTGACTTTGACACGTCAGAAATAAGATATAGGTAATATGTGTCTGATAGAAACCACCTCAGTATAATCGTTACATTTTCATTGTGTCTCTTAAACAACACGTCAGTAAAATAGTTTTTATTTCATTGTTTTTGTTATATTTTGTGTTTAAATACTTCAATCAAACAACAATTTAGGACCTCACAAATCAAACATAAATTAACTGGGACCTATATATGTCAAAATCAGCTTAGAAAACATTGGTTGGAGGAAGATAGAGAGCACGAGTTCAACAGTTTAGACGAAGATTATACAACAACAAATTAAGACAATTATTATAATATTAAATACAATATGAACATGGCTCTGAATCAGGTATTGTAAAAGCAATTAGCAAGACGACAGTAAAATTTTGATTGCTAAAGCACCACCAGTACCAATCACTCAATCTATTCCACCAACAGAAACAAAATAAACCTGTTATCGTCTATGCTACATTTCTCCAACTAAAAAATAAAAAGCGTTAAAATGATTTCCTGTAGCCAATATGTTTCCAAGTTCCAACCTTCATGAAAAGAGTATCCGTTGAAGTTAAAAATATGTATTGTAATTTTTTTTCAATACTTTAAGATCAAGAGTTTCATAATACAGTGTATTCTAATGAGGTCTTTTGACATAAAATCATATGTAATAAGTAATTCAGTTGAAAGCAAATTGCAGAATACGTCTGGTACCAGTTGCGCCGATTGAGTTAGAAAATTCTGTACGCTTCATGAATGGAGATTATCGCACAGTTCCATTGTCGCAGCCGGTACGTTGAACATGTTGATTTTGCTTTACTATGTACAGTCACGTGTAATAATATGGATACATTGTCACGTTTTCAAAAATATCTAAACTTGTAACAATCCAGAAAGAAGTGAACGACAATTCGTTCAAAATTAAGTAACCATTAAACGATGTCAAAATAAGGTATACACGTTTATTCCACATTAATGTAATCGAAACAAAATCATAAATAAATTCACACTTCGAATATCATTTTTAACTATCCATGACAATTTCTATAACATGTATACAATTGTACACATTTAATAGACATTGTCATGGCTACATTAAAATGATATTGGAAGTGTATACTTACTTTTGCCGTTTTTGTAACTTTACTCATTATTTTAGTCGAATTCAGTGATCATGACAAATACAGTCATAGGCAATTTAATTTTTAAAGATATTTACTGATTTTGCAAATAAGCCCTATTAGGCTGTTGTGATTCAATTTATATTGATCCATAATTATTATTAAAATATTATTTTATTGAAAATATTTTAAATTTACTCTTATTAATCGCTCATGCTTGCGTCGATCCTAAGCGATCGACAAAGTTAAGCAACAGCGGGCGCGGTCGGTAGTTGGATGGGTGACCGCTAGTGGCAAAAATTTTTTGAGCGTTTCCGTGCTTTGGAGTGCACGTAAAGCCGTCGGTCCCGGTTGTTATCGTAACATAACAGTCGTTAAGCCATGTCGGAGGCCCTTGGGCGGTTTGAAAACTTCCGACACTCGGGTTACCCACTAACCCCTCCAAAACTGGAGCAGCGTGGTGGAGTATACTCTAAGCCTCCTCAAGAGGAGAGACCCGTTCCCAGTAGTGGGCCATTAATGGGTTGAAGCCAATCTGCGAAACAAAGAAATAATTTTATCAACAATCATTTTATTAATTATCATCTCAGCCTTTGGTTGACCACTGCAATAAAACAAGAGCTTATATAATCAGTTTATTTTAATTCGTTTCTCAATCTATACTAATATTATAAATGCGAAAGTAACTCTGTCTGCTACTCTTTCACGCCTAAACCACTGAACCGATTTTGATGAAATTTAGTACAGATATGTAACTGAGCATATCATAAAGAACATATCATACTTTTTATCCCGGAAAATAGACCTGTTCCTGAGGGATAACTCTTTCACGCCTAAATCACTGAACCGATTTTGATGTTTGGTACAGATATACTCGTAGAATTGAGCTCGGGAAAGGACATATGATACTTTTCATCTCGGAAAATAGACCTGTTCCTGAGGGATAACTCTTTCAGGCCTAAATCACTGAACCGATTTTGATGTTTGGTACAGATATAGAATTGAGCTCGGGAAAGGACATATGATACTTTTCATCCCGGAAAATAGACCTGTTCCTGAGGGATAAATCTTTCAAGCCACTGAACCGATTTTGATGAAATTTAGTACTGATTAGAATTGAGCTCGGGAAAGGACAAATGATACTTTTTATCCCGGAAAATAGACCTGTTCCTGAGGGGTAACTCTTTCAAGCCACTGAACCGTTTTTGATTAAATTTAGTACAGATATAGGATTGAGCTCGGGAATGAACATAGGATAGTTTTTATCCCGGAAAAAAGACCTGTTCCTGAGGGATAACTCTTTCAGGCCTAAATCACTGAACCGATTTTGACGTTTGGTACAGATATAGAATTGAGCTCGGGAAAGGACATATGATACTTTTCATCCCGGAAAATAGACCTGTTCCTGAGGGATAGCTCTTTCAAGCCACTGAACCGATTTTGATGAAATTTAGTACTGATTAGAATTGAGCTCGGGAAAGGACACATGATACTTTTTATCCTGGAAAATAGACCTGTTCCTGAGGGATAACTCTTTCAAGCCACTGAACCGATTTTGATGAAATTTAGTACAGATATAGAACTGAGCTAAAGAACATAATGATACTTTTTATCCCGGAAAATAGACCTGTTCCTGAGGGATAACTCTTTCACGCCTAAATCACTGAACTGATTTTGATGTTTGGTACAGATATAGAATTGAGGTCGGGAAAGGACATAAGATACTTTTTATCCCGGAAAATAAACCTGTTCCTGAGAGATAAGGTAAAATTTTGCTATATGTAGTTGATTGATTCGTTATAAATTATGAAGCGCCTTTTATGACTCTTTTTAGGGTTCCGAAGTCAAAACAGAATTCTCATAGTTTCCGAGTTTCGTCATACCCGTCCGTCCGTCCATCCATCCATCCGTCCGTAGCATATCGCAGATACACTTAGTGCTAGAAAGCTGTAATTTAGCAAGAATATACATGTTTATTTAAACTTTAAATTGGTAGAATAATATTTTTAAAAATATGTTTTTAGGGTACCTCTCCTAGAGGTATTATGGGGATCATTTTTTTCCCCCATAGTGCGGGGCATCGTTGAAAAGGTCTCTCAAAAATAATATGGGTCTGCTAAGTCCATTTTTCGATTGAGTGGTCTGTTTGCAAACTATTCGTTAGTCAATTTACGAAAAACATGTTTTATAATGAAGGGATCTTTATTTTCGGCGTACGAAGTCGCGGGTAACAGCTAGTGTTATAATAATTTTTAAAGCGTATTATTCATACTTACTTCAAAAAATTAATAGTTGGGCATTTTCGCCAAAAATTGTAACTTGCGTTTTTACCGTGTCCCCTGACTTCATACTTCGAATTTTATTAAATAAAATTTCAAAAAGATAAAATCTTATTTTTTTTGTAAACTTCTTTATTAAAATTTACGGTAACACCAACAAAAGTTGCAATTATTGCCTAATATAAATTTTTATATTAAACAAAATAATACCATCGGTTTTGCGATGTCCCCTGCAGCGTTCGATTATAAAACATGCGATAAAACATGTTTTGTTTGATCGGAAGCATTCAAATTTGGGGATAAATAACATTATCTGAATGTCAACACTGTAAAAAAGTCAAGTTTTAATCTGTTTTGTACTGAAAATTTGCTGAAAATAGAGTTAAAAATGAATTTCAAAAAAGGGTTCGGGTGGAATTCCACTATCCGTTACCGTGGTTTTGTATTTTTTGAAAATTCTATCATGAGAACTGATAAATATTACGTATGGCAGATCATTTTTGAATAATTGCATGACAATCTGTGCTTGGTTATATCAGTGTTTTTTCACTAGTTTTCCAGGAATTAAATAAATAAAGTTGGATAAATAAATAAAAAATATACAAAACACGCGTAGAAAGATGAAAGATCGATGAGAAATATGACAATACAGTGGTGTTATTTATAAATACTATGGTTACCTAAATGACATTATTAGGGATTACATCATCTTTATTGTCAGTCGATTAATCGATGTCAAAATATTCGAAATGTAATTGAATAAAATTAGCGTAACGATTAAATGGTAATTATAATATATTACATAGTTTTGATTTATATGGAATACGAAAATATGTAAAAAATAAATTAATATTATAATTATAATCAATAAATAATATATAAAATATATTATTATGTTCCATCAAACAAACACACACACACACACACACGCGCACACACACACACACACATGCATGCATACACAAACGCACACACACACACACACACGCACATCCACACAAATATGTCATTGTAATAGATTTAAGGTATTTTTTGTATTTCTTGCTTCTCCGAGGTGGGCGTAAACAGCGGCGACACAGTCTCAACTATTGTCGTTGTTTACAATCATATTATGTCTATTGTAAAACTGTTTTTATGAAAAATAAAAACTTTTAATAAATCTTTAATCTTTAAATCAATCGATCAATATCAATCGATTCAATCGATTATAAAATCGTATGTAATGAAGTAAATACTGTGAAAACTTTTTTGCATTATTTTGTTCATTTGGCAACAGCAGCTGAAGCTAAGATTTAAATATGTTTATCTTATAAATAAGACGAATTTTTTGGTATATAGTTTACTCTTGTCTAGTCCGATGTTCTAACACAGATTACATATGGTTCGAGGCCGAAAATTGGGGTTCTCCTTTATGTGGGACTACACCACAAGCACCAGCTTTCGATTAAAAAAAGAATCATCCAAATCGGTTCACCCAGTCCAAAGTTCTGAGGTAACAAACATAAAAAGAAATACAGTCGAATTGAGAACCTCCTCCTTTTTTTGAAGTCGGTTAAAAATAAAATACATACTTTGTGGTAGCCTTGGTCCAATTGGACCAATGAAAGTGCCACATTTTGGTGAGCATATTTACGGCGTACTTAATTAATTTGGAGAAAGTATTTTTTTTTTGTAAATAAAGCAATTCAAAATAAGACGTGTAACTTTCTTAATTAATGTTGTACTAATAAAAAGGCGTCCTGATTGTTTTATTCGGAATTTGGATAATTATTATTATACTTGCAAATTTCCAAGTAG
Source organism: Thymelicus lineola (assembly GCA_963932265.1). NCBI lineage: Eukaryota > Metazoa > Arthropoda > Insecta > Lepidoptera > Hesperiidae > Thymelicus > Thymelicus lineola. The sequence continues at coordinate 22,896 of CAWVQL010000075.1, read as the reverse complement.
AAATTATATGTACCCTAGTTGGTAGCGAGAGCGACTCTGGCTGCGAAGTGATTAGATTCCCGGGTGCGATTCCCGGCTGGGGCACATATTTATGAAACAGTTAAATATTTGTTGGTACTCGAGTCATAGGTGTTATTGTGATTGTTATGTGTCATCTATGCCACCTACGATACAGGTAAAAACTTACTACGAGGGTGTGTATAAAAGCGTATTACAAAAAATTGGAATAGTTAGCAGCGTGTAGGTACAGACAGCAGAGGATAAAAATACAAATTTTGAAAAACCCTTCCTCGTATCACGCTACTGCAGCGCCCTCTGGTGGCATACCGACATAAAATATATCTATAAACCCGCTCTTTAGTGATACCTTTTGAATGCAAAAAACTGCAATGAAATTGGCCCAGTAGTTTTCATAAAAAACGGTAACATACATACATACATACAAACTAACTAACAAACAACCTCTAAACCCTAATGCATATACCGCGTTCGTTTCGTTCCTTCCGCTGTGGGTAAAAATTAAAATGAAAAAGGGATAGATACTATAGTAATAAAATAAGGCACAATGTATGCAGAATGAGTTATTGGTAGAAATTACATTTTAACAATTAAATATTAAAATAATAAAAATAAATTAAAATATTCATATATCTTACTTGAATGCCCTTTGGTTTACTAAAAACTAATGATCAACAACGCAAAGAAGTTTACGACTTGCTCACAGCCTACTTAATTACTTAAGCATTTTGGTAAATTTTAACTAAATTTTAAATAAAAAGCCTAGTTTGGAAGGTTAGGTTTGAAAGGAAGTTACAAAAACGGCAAAAGTAAGTATACACTTCCAATATCATTTTAATGTAGCCATGACAATGTCTATTACATGTGTACAATTGTATACATGTTATAGAAATTGTCATGGATAGTTAAAAATGATATTCGAAGTGTGAATATATTTATGATTTTGTTTCGATTACATTAATGTGGAATAAACGTGTATACCTGATTTTGACATCGTTTAATGGTTACTTAATTTTGAACGAATTGTCGTTCACTTCTTTCTGGATTGTTACAAGTTTAGATATTTTTGAAAACGTGACAATGTATACATATTATTACACGTGACTGTACAAGCTAAACTGTATCCACTTCGCTGGCCTGGGCGTCAAACATTTTTACTTGTAATCAAGTTGAAAATACCCTCAGTGGAAGAAAGCATAAGTGGTGTTACTTTAAATTAGTTATTAATAGGATTGGAAATACGGACAAAAGCTGCATAATATGGTCAATTTTTTTAAAATTTTTATAATGTCATTAATCTTGACCGTTTTTGTGCAAGAAATCGTAATGTAAATTCCTTTGACTACTTACTGATATTTTAACAGTTTTTTGCTCTCCTGTAAAATTGCAATTTTCATCTTATGAGGAATTTTATGTGGAAAAAAGTTTCCACTGAGAGTACGAAATTATTAACCACAATAAAATATAGCCTATGGCATTCAGGAATAATGTAGCTTTCTATTGGTGAAAAATTTATTGAAATCCGTCCAGTCGTTTTTGAGTTTATTCCTTACAAACTTACAAAAAAAATCTTTCTCTTCTTTCTCTTTTCTTTCGTCTTTGTAATATATTAAAAATGTTTGACGCCCTGCGAAGTGGTTCAGCTAGTATTCAATGGATGTACTACAATTGTCTGAATGATGTCGAGTAAGGTTGAAACCTTCCTTCCAAACTTACAAAAAAAATCTTTCTCTTCTTTCTCTTTTCTTTCGTCTTTGTAATATAATAAAAATGTTTGACGCCCTGCGAAGTGGTTCAGCTAGTATTCAATGGATGTACTACAATTGTCTGAATGATGTCGAGTAAGGTTGAAGTATTTACTAGCCATATCGGGGTGGCTTACAATACTGAACCTAATCCCATGTCTACATATTAGGATGTCGTAAGAGGCGAAAGAAGCTAGTCTACTTTGTAATGTTCGCACAAGGATCCCTGGATTGCGAGTAGCATGAACATTGGACACAAAAGACGTCATAAGCACCCGCAATCAGAGAATAGTTTTGTATTTCATAAATTCACTATCAGGTTTGTTAAGAGCATTAAGGAAATGTTTCAGATATACATTATAGTACGTTGACTTTGATAAGGGACCGTTCATTATTTACGTAAGGATGAATTTGGCCATTTTAAGCCACCCTTCCTTCATAAGATAACATAAGATTTCTCGGACTCTCCCTTCCGCTTCTTACCTAAGTCCCCTTGGGACCCTTACTTAATTAATGAATGGCAATAAAAATCTATAGAATTAACTTAAAAAACTTGCCATTAGTGTAGAAAACATAAGAATCAGTCCACACAGCATAAACATGACTGCCATGAATGTGATTCCTGACGGGATGATTTGACTGGTCTGCGACAGGGCTGTGTGAGGGTCTGGAAAATTTGTTAATCCAATTAATATTATAAATGTGAAAGTTTATGAAGATGTTTCGATGTAATAATGAATAGGCTTTAGATGTTTCGATGTAATGATGAATAGGCTAAGTTAATGCGTTTTACCACCAATAACTTCATCGCCACTTACCATCAGGTGGGATTGTAGATAAGATATAAAAAAAATTGTTGTTTCTCAATCACGCCACAACTAGGTACTTAATCGAGTTGGCTGAAATTTGGAATGGAGATAGCATATACCCTGGATTAACACATAACTTACTTCTTATCCCGGAAAAAATCAGGGTTCCTGCGGGATTTGTAAAAAATCTATTTCTACCACGAACGAAGCCGCGGGCCAAAGCTACTAATAGCCAACAATAGCTAATAATTTTCTAAGATTCCAAAACAGTACGAATAACGTTGATTTTTTTCTAAAAATTGAATTTTTAGAAAAAAATCTAAAAAATTTTTAAAATTCCAACTTTAAACTGCTCTCCTGTAAAGTTAGCTAAATGTCGCTTAGTCAATGTTTCCTTTCAAGCGTCGGTATTATCCCGAAATACACGGTTAAAGCCGAGGGCAGAACGCTTGGTAAAATATAGAATTATTGAGACCTACTCCTTCTTTGAAGTTGGTTAAAAATTAAAAGCTTGTGCTAAGGAAAAGAGTTCATTTCTATCCGGAATAAGAACATTTTCTTACCTCTTATATCTGTTACGTTCTTAAGCCTTTTGTAACTGGCGTTTGATACCTTCTCTATCCCACAAAGCATTGTGACGCCCGTCATCTATAAAATAATAAGTACCGATTTATGGTATGTTTGCTGATTGCTCTACCCGAGCCAGAACAGTTACAATACCTTCAACCCATTAATGGCCACCTACAGAGCATCTCTCTTAAATTCAGAATTCAAAATAATTCATAAATAATCATATAGGTATCTCTTATGTACGTCATTTTTTTAATCTACCAGTTTTTGGAAAAGGTGCTTTATCATGGAGGAAAAGAAAAGCTGTAAAGAAACTCCTCAGGACACCTTTTAAAAATACAAATACATTGGTATATTTATTACAAAAATATATCACTAACTTGAACGGAACTGGTTACAGAGCTGGTCATTTCCATGCGTCATTGTCATTTAAGTATTCATCTATAGTATAATAAACTTTGACTGGCAAGTCACTTATCATATTAACTACAGGATTTTATTATAGAATGATGATCTTGATATGATGAGAGCACTACCATGATGCTCCAGTGTGGATTGGCCAACCCAAGTGACGTGCATGTAAATAACAACCGGGACCGACGGCTTTACGTGTCCTCTGAAGCACGGAAACGCACAAGTTTGCTACTTGCGGTCACCCATGCAACTACTGACAGCACTCGCTGTTGCTCAACTTAGTCAAGAGGACCGACATAAGGGGGTCAGAGTTATAAGGGCTTCATAAAAGAAAGGAGCCTTATTGAATAACAACTAGAGGAAATGTTCAGAGATCCAATTTCCAGATTACTGATTCGACGTGCGATATCTCCAACATTCCAAGGGATTCCATTATTTATCGTAATTCATTGAGAATTCATTCCCAGTTTTAATTAAAACCGATAGAAGATATAAATTACATATTAAATACTAAGTTTAATTAATATTCGTTATTGAAGCTGGAAAATATATCGAGATAGAAGAAGCGAATTATTTGTCTTTGAGATTATCTCATAAACAAAATCGAAGTCTCGTTTAGAATTTATACATTTGACATTTTGTTGACTCTACGTGTTAGGCTTAACACGCATTAAGATTTTTCACCGCGCGATTTTTTTTCTGACGATTTTGAAATCGCGTACTGAATCATAATCAACACGATTTTTTTTCGCAAGTGCGTGCAGCTTCATACAATTTCCATATCTCACAGAATTTTGCAGAAAAAATCGCGCGGTGAAAAATCGTAATGCGTGTTAAGCCTAAATGATACATAATATATTTGAGAAAGACCATCATTGTGTATGATAATAATATGTATTAAATTAATGAAGAATAATTAATGAGCAAAGTGGTGTCCTAACGCAGTACCTAGTAACATCTTTGTGCCGTTGGGAACACTTAGTTGTACCGTACCACTAGTTGTGCGGACTTAGTTGGTCCGTTAGGAAACCGCGATCTAAACAATAAAATGATAAAGTCGCACGGGAGAAAATCATTGAAAATTTCAGTTTTATTCCAGAACATGTCGGTTTGTTATTATTGTTTTGTGGAAGAAAACTGCAGATCTCAAAGCTAGATTTATTTTATTTAGAAGGTACAGTTCGTAGCAGTTATTACACATAGCACAGCCGGTAGTCAAGAGAGAGGCGGAAAAAGCCAACATTGTAGTCAAATTGAAATGACAGATAAAAAATACAAATAGTCTGTAGATTGCACAGAGCTCAGATTAAATAAAAGGGCACAGAGTATCAAATATGAATGATAAATTATGTTTGGTTGGGTCCCCAACAATTATTAAACAAAAAGTCAACAATACATACGTGCAGTTTTCGGTTTTGCGGTTTCAGTCGCTTGGAAGAACCGCAGTGCGGCCCCAGGCTAAGCTGAATTGATGTTCTATAATCTGAGATTACTTACGATCGCAAATACTGATATAAACAGCATTCCAATTCGAAGGGAGATAACAAAGCAACATTTGCTTACTTCAGGAAATATTTCACACATTTTAACAAAATGTGACTTAAGAATTATTATTAATTAAACATTTAAATAAGAAAAAATATAATTTAGCAAAACAACATGTTATTAAAAATATTGACACATGTGTCTAATGACATATGTGGTCTTGACTTAATCAACTTTTAATACAGAAGAAATTGGGATAAAAAAGATCAGATCACAGAGTATTTAAACGCCATAGATTTTAAACGCTGATGAGATAATAAAATAACAATAAGAAAATAGTTTCTCATTATCAGGCGTTTCATATATTTTCTTATTTGAACGTACACTTAAACTTTTCCCGGGAATTAAGAATAAGTAAATTAACGGGTTTTCAACAATGTAAGTATACTAACTTCAGGATATTGGATAGATAGAATATTGAGAACGAACGTAATAGACCGAGATCCGGCTTAAGAAATGTATACCCTTAATAACTAATATAAATATCTGTGTATCGCTGATTGATTGCCAAGTAAAATCGCGTCCTATCAAACTATGAGGAATAGGGACAAGTGGTCAAAAGAGTATTGGGGCCGATTTTGATGAAAATTAAAGAAAATATAGGTACCTACCATCAGACTTTATCCGTCTGCGTAAAAAACGTTTTCCCGTATTATTTCAAGTGAAATTGGTATCTATTTCTAATTCGAGTCGCCAGAACATCACAAAAGATATTTATTTATTGTAGAAATGAAAATATTTTATTGAAAAAAATACTTGGATCAGACTTTTTCTTACGTCACCAATTAAAATAAATATTCTCTAAAGAGTTAATGTTATCTCGACTCAGGGAAAACAAATTGTAGGTATATCTTCGTTTAAAACAACTTAATAAATAACAACTTATTAACCAAATCTAACTTGTTTAATTATAAGTTTTTAATAATTGGATTGTGACAGCCTCAAAGGAGTTGTATCTTATAATAGTACCCTTTTTAATTGATCGGATTTAGTACCATAAAAATTAACTCTTTTATGGGTTCCGTATTTCAGAGGAAAAAAACGGAAGCCTTACAGGATCACTTCTTATTCGTCTGTCTGTCTGTCTTTTTCACAGGAACGCTTGGAGATATCAAGTCTATACAAAACACAAAAATGTTTGTACGGATATCCTCTATAGACTTTGAAACCATCCAACGGATGTGCCCCAAACCTGTTTCATTTGAAAGGCAATAATGCGAAGATGGTTTGAGACCACTAAAACAATATTTTATATTTTATATTTATAATATTTAATAATTTTATAATTTTTCTTTTTAGTAAATTTAATATAAGCGCATTTTTTAGGATTTTATTTCATTTTATTTAATATTCTATTAGTAGTACTTAGTAGTTCTATTAACAGTATTTAGTAGTTTTGATTATTCTAGTCTCAGATTAAAGAAATAAAAGGATTCTAGTGATGATTTAGTTTACTATGTTAAACGGATATCGCTCACCCAGTAATAAAATGGCACATCTACGTTTGTCATATTTTACAGAAACGAATGATAATATATAGATGCACCTAAATAAAGTGCACGTATAAGTAAGTATAATGATGTCGTCGAGATAGAAACTTGTTGGTTCAGTAACAACATGTTTTGCTACACAGTCCATTAAACTGTGGAGTGTGTCTTTGTTATAGTGTAGCGTATGTGAAGCACCCTTAACACAGTTTTATTTGAACCTAACAAATTGAGCAACAAATTTAACACGATAGAACATTCTGCTAGTAATAATACTCCTTTTTAAATTAATTGTTTGTGGGAGTCTGGCAAGTTTCACGCTTTTAGTTGGTAAAAGCAGAGGTTACCAGACGTTTTTTCTCATAGACCGCTTTCATTTAGCTGGTCCCGATGGACCCCTTGCAGCTACATTTCTACCGTATTCTCAAAATTGGACAAAAAATATGAAGATTAGATCTGCGTTGCGGTTGAATTTAGATTTTAGAGAGATTAAAAGTTTTCGAAAAAAAGGGAGAATTATTGGTTAGTTAATGAATTTATTTTTTTGTCATGCCAACGTAGACCCCCTTCGAGTCTTCTGTGGAACCCTGGGGATCCACCTGGATCACTTTTTGAACTAAGAGTATAGAAGTATGTGAGTATGGGTACTTATGAGCGTATATTGTATGTTATGCGTATGTTTGTAATAACAAAACCATGTAAAATAGAGGAAAAGGATAGATAAATCTGTTGTGCAAATGTGTCCGTCAAATGCGTTAAATTGGTGGCACCACGGTAGCACGGGTTATGAACTACGTAAATAGTTTGATGTTTGTTAAACAGGACTGTCACTGTCTAATTTCAATCCGTCAACAACTCCTGGAAAATAATGGAACCAATCTGGAAGCATACCCTTTCGAATAAAATAAGAATTTTCCAAATCGGTCGATAAATGACAGAGTTCCGAGGTAAGAAACATAAAAAAATACAGGTAAACGAATTAAGAACCTCTTTTTATGAAGTCCGTCAAACAAAAAAAAACAGATTTTCTAACAGAAGATAAAACCTGAATATACTTGTACAATTGTCATGATTCAATAGATATCCATTCGCACTAACTGATCCCCTCACAGGGGGGTAACGCTTGGGGGGTAACAAGTGGGGGATACCACGTAAGGGGGGACTCCTTTGAATTTTATTGAATTTGTCTTCTCCGCTCCTCCGCATTAAAGTTTAGATTGCATAAGTTTGCGAAACTTTTTAAGGACGATGTACACATTTACCTTATTTCACACAGATGAAGTCGCGGGAAAAACCAATTGTCATTTTACAGCAGTCAAAACTACTTATGTCTTAATATAACCTCCATAGTAAATAATACATCTTATCTCTTGGGAACAGATTCATTTCTCGACATGAAAGGTATCCTATTAATTAGTCCAGGTAATCTATCTGTACCTATGTCAAATTTTAACCAAATTTGCTTAGCCCTCGCAGTACATATCTCGCTACACTAGTTGACATAAAGTACAACAAGATACTGCGACTACTATTCCATGTAAACTTTATATTTATAAATGTATAGTTCACTTATACGCTTTGCTTCGTCATTTATTATGCGTCCTGTGAAGGAATGGAATGAATTGCCCGCGTCGGTGTTTCCTTTTGATTATAATGTTTGTGTCTTCAAGGTAAGAATGAAGGCTTTTATTAAGTTAATGCGTCTTACCACCCAAGACTACATTGCCACTTACCATCAGATGGGATTGTAGTCAAGAATTAACTTGTAAGTTACTAGCTTCCGCCCACAGTTCGCCCGGGCGAAAGTACATAAAACTACAATAAATTATACAGTTGAACCTTCCTCAGGAATTACACTATCTATTGGAGAAAATCGTACAAAAATTCGTTCGGTAGTTTTTGAGTTTATCGCGTTCATACAGACAGACAAACGCAGCCGAGGGATTTCATTTTATAATGATTATGTAAGGTATAAAATGTTAAATTAGGTTATTCTAATATCGGTAGTCATACTAACCCGTGCGGTAGTGCGACGTAAGATGTAAGGCGTCCCCATTAATCCAAGGTTTTAGCGCACACCACTACTTAAAGTAACGTTCTGAATTTAAATTCTATTAGTTTACATCAACGACTAGATAAGAAGAGATAAGATATTTTTACTAGGTATAAGATATTTTATTTTAAGAAATTATGCTTATCATATTTATCCCCTATTTCATCCCCTTGGGGGGTGAATTTTAAAAAATCCTTCCTTAGTGGATGCCTACGTCATAAGAGGAATTACGTGTGCGAAATTTTAAGTTTCTAACCCTAAGGGTTTGGCCTGTGCGATGATACATCAGTCAATCACTTACTGGCTGTGCCTCGCGGTTTCACCCGCGTTAATTTGTGGAAAAAACTAACTGCTAAAATATATGATGTTATATAGCCTATAGCCTTCCTCGATAAATGGACTATCAAACACAAAAATAATTTTTCAATTCCAACCAGTAGTTCCTGAGATTAGCGCGTTCAACGAAACAAACTCTTCAGCTTTATAATATTAGTATAGATTAACAAAGAGACTAAAATATTAATGGCGAACATGCTTAACGTTTTTTAATCGGTTGTATTTAGCTTAACCTGTTTCTGTGGGACAAATCTTGCAAGCTTAATATCTACGTTCTCCTATCCTAAAGGGCATTGAAGTATAATGTCATAGAACAGACATATCGAACAAAATGTGTGTCCCGCCCGGGAGGTTCCATTTTCAAAATTAAGCCCCCGTTCTCCTTTCAAAATTGAACGAATCCATTGAAGATTGAAGTCACTTGGCGCCAATGTGTTGAACATACACGGTGTTCGCGGTGTCGGTTCTATATGCTAGTAACAATCTAAAATTTTAACAAAAAAATAACCGACTTCAAATGAAGACTGAATGAATACATCCAATAAAAAAGAATCATCGAAATCATTGGTTATTGAGTTCTTCGTCCATTTATAACGCACATACTTAATGCAAATTTAAGGCTTATATGCTTTTGACATGGATGCCATTGTCAGATCTCGCTCAAATTTATGTGAAACCACACGACAAGCACCAAATTTCGATTAAAAAAAGAATCATCAAAATCGGTTCACCCAGTCCAAACTTCCGAGGTAACAAACATAAAAAAAATACAGACGAATTGAGAACCTCCTCCTTTTTTTGAAGTCCGTTAATAATACTTCAATGCTAAAGGGTTTGAATTTTATATATTGATTTAGTTTTGACGACAATGCATTTTTATGATAAAAGTACAGTCACAATTTTTTTCTTTAGCCAACATTGGCACTTTAAAATCGTGTATTTAGTTTTTAAACTTGTTTTATATAGTACCTCTATACTCCATGATATTGAGGCTAATAGTTGTCATCCACTTAATTGGCGACCAACCGACATTTCGTGTCTTCCCCCATAATGAGGGGATTTAAGGCCGTAGTTCACCCCTTTTGCTATCAATTGATTGGTTAAACATTACGACATTATTATGGAGGATTAAATAAATACAACCATTACACATAAAATATTATAAATGTAAAAGTTTGTGAAAATGTTTGAATTTAATAGTTTAACTGTAATATTATTATCTAGCTTTTTAAATATGTTTTAATCTAATAATTTTAGTAAAGTTATTAGTTACCGGCTATACTGTTTCCTCAGAAGGGTTAACAGACTCCTACAACACAAGTTTTTACTTAGTGTAGGGTCTGTGCATCATGTAGATATGTAATATCCGCTGCATAATTTTTAAGTCTACTTACCATGTAAAATGTAATACCTATGATTGGGAAATACAGATTATTATTATTATTATTATGTTTGAATGTTTAGATGTTTGTTCTTCAATCACGCCACAAATATTTAACCGATTTGGCTGAAATTTGGAATGGACGTAGCCTATAGAAGCCTATTTAGAATTAGCAAGTTTGCCATGCACCTGACACCGTGACACCGTAGGTCACATTGCAAAGCAGCGGCCCTCTCTGAATGTCACCTTTTTCGTGCCACCTGCATGGCACTGCGTTTAATTTTAAGCATAGACTATAGTACTTTTAGATTATTATATCTTTTGCAATGCCATGCAATGAAATAAATGTTTTTCTTTCTTCCTTTCTTTCTATACACAAGGCTAGGTTTCCGTGGGAGTTGTAAAAAACGATATCCACGCGCTCGAAGCCACGGGCATATAAATCTATATTAATTAAAAATTTCGTTTCGAAACCACTCTAACACGGGTGAAGCCACGGGCAAAAGCTAGTTACTTATAACGTTATACCATCGCACTAAGATTACCTGTATTTTGTATCTCGGGAGACACATATATCGGGAGACATATATTATTATACTTATACCCTTATCCTGTTTCTGTTATACTTATACTTTCTTTCTGTTATACTTTCTTTCTGTGTCGGTTATACTTATACCCTCGCCCCGTGAAAAAGATAAGAACAATGATAAACAATGTCACATAAGGCCTTTTGTCCACGTAGACGCACGTCATACATACGCAATTAGCAGTCGCTTTAATGCAGCTTATTTGCATCTCACATAGTAGCTTAGGCCTTCTATCCATGTAGACACGAATTATATTATTATTATGTGTGTACTACTCAATTCGACTGAGCTAAAGGTATTTATCAAATAGAAAGAAATTATAATTTATAACCCAGAGCCACCTACATACTACCCACAACTCAAATATAAATTTATTAAATCAGCCACACATGAAATCTCTAATTTAATAAAATTATACCACAAAAAGGTTAAAAATTTTACATATTTTATTAGAAATTCTCCGGCAAAGTACGATAAAAAAGAAATTTAATAACGTAGGCCTTAATGTGTCTGATAGACGGTGGTGAATGATGAGCGATAAAATATTTATATTTTTGGTAATATTTTTGAATATTATTTTACGCGTATGAAAATATCCATTTCGTTGGTCTATCGAAATATAGAGATAGCCCTCGCCCCCCAGTTTTCTTAACAGAAAAAACTCTTTTTCTTATATTAAAACACAACTTAATGTATAAAAAGGCAAGGCAAGGCAACAGAGCCAACAGTAAGGCGCATAAAATTTGGATTTATTACATTCTATTCACATTTGTAACAATTCTTATTTCATATTCACAAGCAAAGTAGCTGCGGTAGTTATACTCGCTTTCTCTTTAATATATCTTATAATGCGACATGCAGTCAAACCAAGTCTACCCACAAATTAAAAGCAAATTATACTCAGAGATAGGCAAAAGGGTACAGCGTAGTCGACGTAAGTTATGTATCTAAATTAATTACAGACAACACGTGATCTCATATACCAATAGACGTAAATCTCGAGTTTGAAGTGAAGTGTCACGTCGGATGTCACGCGTTACGAGCGTGACGTCACGTGACCTACATTTATCGGGTACTATCGACTCGCCCTGACTTCGTACGGATAGCTGTTAAACATAAAAAAATATCTGTCGATACGACAACCAAATTTCACAGGATCACACGCCGAGCAAATCTGAAGATTGCAAAAAAGTTTCATCGAAATCGGTCCATCTATTTTAAAAGTATATAAGGAACATAGATCGCATATAACACAATAGATTCCATTGCAATGGTTTTTATATGTTTGGATTATCTGTTTGTTTTCACTTATCTTAGAAATGTCTGATACGTTTTCGGTGCACTTTTCATGGATGTGTTATAGTACGCTTGAGGTAACATAAGTCAGAAATAAAGATTTTTTCATAATATTTGAAATGTGTAATAAAGCATAAGTTTTCCAAGACCAAGGCGATGTCTAGTTACATAATATATTTATACACCACAACTGTAGGTAACTTTAGGTTATGTTAAATCTCATTACCCGGCCCACAGACCGTGACAATGGCTAACATCGCGTCACGTCTCTACGCTGTCACGCGTCCCCTGTCTGTGCCGTGTCACATCTCGTTGTATATTTGTATATTGTCGTGACATTATCGTGACCTCGTGACATTGGACCATGCGACAACGATATATAAGTACATCTCAGACTCAGATTAAAGAAATAAAAGGCAGATATAACTTTCGCAAAGAAATGCAACGAATGACGTGAAGCCGCTTTTTCACTATGTGTGCATGACAACCATATTGACAGCTAGCAGTGGCATCGTAGAGACACATACTTCTTTGTGTGTGTACTTACACACATAGAGATCTCAGATTAAATCTGAGATCTCAGATTAAAGAAATAAAAGGTATAATCCATCCATCCAACTTCCACCAACAACCAACTTCCTTCTTCTTCTTGTAACTTCCATGTATGCTAATGCCATACGTGATACAAGTGAAGGTTAACGCTCTAACTCAGAGTTACTAATGGTTACTTTAATCGCTCATTAGTAAAGAATCACCATACAAATTCTGTACTAAGAAGGGATTTAAGTAACCATTAGTGACTCTGAGTTGGGGCGTAAGTAATGTTGGAAAAAAAAATTGACTTCAAGAAAAGGATGAGGTTTTCGATTCAGATATATTGTTTTATTTTTGTTTCCTCACTACTCGAATAAATGTTGTATGGGAAAAGTCGAAAATCTAATTTTTGAATAGACCAAATGTAGCTAATTCATTGTTTTACAAAAAATCTGCGTACCGTCGTTCAAACCTTTTAAATGAAACCAATGTGGGGCACATCGGCTGGATGGTTTCAAAGTCTTTAATAAAGGACATCACCACAAACATTTTTTGTGTTTTATTTATAACTAGTGGATACCCGGGGTGTTCCACTACGCTACAAAAATTCTGATGAAAATGACAGATAGTGTTTTGGTGTTGACGTTGACGTTGATGCGCCATCTTTACATATTATTTTCTAATTCTCAGTTCTAATTATTGTTGTATAGGAAAAGTGGAGAATCAACTTTAACAATTAACCAAATGTGCCTAACGCATTGTTTTAGTAGTCTCAAACCACTTTCGGATTATTGCTTTTCAAATAAAACCATTTTGAGGCATATTGGTTGGATGGTTTCAGAATGTATAAAGGACATCCATACAAACATTTTCGTGTCACTTCTGATGATGGGTTCCATGAGGAATCGAGTTCCACGTTGTCGTGTCGATATCGTGTCATGCAATAAGAAACATCCCTTATCATGACCTATATTTAAACCACTTAGCATGTGTTGATTCGACGTTATTGTGTCAATATTAGAATTCAGAAGCTTTAATTGGTCCGATCATTCAGTGGCTTGTGTCAATTTTAGTGATGAGTAAATAAGCAGGCACACTTGTCCAACTTGAGTCAATTTCATAACTAATATAATATATTGGTACTAGTTTCAGCCTATAGAATGCTGAAAATGAAATCACAAACATACCTACATATAATCGGCCAAATCATCCCAGGGGAACATAAATGTATAAGATACACCCTGGATATAGTCAGTGTGCCAAGCCGAGTTTCATCTTAATCCGTACGGCAGATGGAAATACAAATATCCATACATCTTCATAGACTTTCACAGTTAAAATATTTGTAGGAAGTAAGAAAGGATTGAAGTAAAAGATAGGATAGGAAAGGATTAGTAGGAAAGGGTCATGCTTCCATCAATCTATCAAAGCGAACGGTGAAAATCGTAACTCGGATAAGTCTATTTTGTTGGCAAAATTGTTGAGCGCTTTCATAGTGTAAGGTTACATTATTTTAATTGTTGAATTATTTGGTTTTTCTGATGCTTCTATAATAGCAGTAAATCGAAGTTTTAATTTTACAAAATCATTTATTGCGAATTATTAATTATTAATTTTCATCTCGGTATTAGTGACGGCCTATCTGAATGCAAATTGACGGAGGGTCGACGCTTCGAGGCAAATTTAATTACCGTGCGACTTTTTGTCGCAATTGAAATTAAAATAAACTTATCCAGTCTACTTACTTTTAGTTACAGGGTAACTTTGAACAATTTTTTCTGGCGGGGGGCCTCAAGAAAATAACATGTGCATTAAAAATAAGGGCTTAGCGGAATTCTGAGTTACCCGGTTTCTTAATAGATATTTTTTAGTTATGCTTGATAACAATCCCTACAACTAAGCTGGTTTAGGACTATAGAAATATTTTTTGCTCCAGTGAATTTACCTTGTAACAGCTGGTTTTTAGTTTTTGAAACTTTTAATTAATTTATTTAAAACTAGCTGTTGCCCTCAGCTTCGCATACGGAAATTGTTTTAACTTATTAATTGTTTAAACTTTGATCCTGTTTTCCCGGGAAACCTTTTAGTTTTATATTATTTAACTGAACTTTTATGGAATACAAAACTTCAAGGGGACGTTTCCTGGATGGTTTATTTTATAAAAATTTTATATTAAAAAAAAACAATTGTAAATTAATGCATACTTTTTATTACAAGAAAACCTAACCTAACCTAACCTCAGTTTGTGTAGCGTTTTAAAATGTATAACTGAAACGAAAACATACATAAATTAATTGAAACTGTAAAGGTAAAAAATATCATAAAACAAAATGAAGTCATTTGAAAAAACAAGCCCCAAACTTCAAACCTAGACGTTTTATGAGAAAATTATGATTTCTTATTAAAATATTCGTTAAACTACGAAACTTTCGGTCGTAAGAACAGCCATAAAGTTTATACACAGTCTCATAGAAAGAGCCTGTCCAGATGAGGCGTTTTACGCGCGAGTCGACTCGCGCGTAGTCACTCGCGCGTAACCGAGATACTAGAGCTACATACATCCCGTCCAGATGCTCTCGCGCCTTTCCTCACTCGCGCGTAAAACGCGTGCAACACGCCGGACTCTCGACTCGCGCGTAGCTCGCGCGAGAGACGCGCGAGTCGAGATACTCGAGCGCCATTGCTCCGTCCAGTTAGGGTTCGAAGTATCGGCCTCTGGTATCGATACCGAGTACTCGTGTGGTATCGACGGGTATGGTATCGATACCAAAAAAGTATCGGTCCTGAAGTATTGATACTACTCAGTATCGAGTATCGAGTACTCGCGAGGATCACATACAGATCAAGCTATAAAAAAAAAGGTCGTCGACAGTGAATTTCTGTTTAGTCCGAGCGCTAAATCGGGCCGCAGTTGATCTTTTTCCATATGAAAATACTGAAAAGTACTCAGTATTTTAAAAGTACTCGATACCGACGTTTCATACGAGTACTTGCGAGTAATTACCAGATACGAGTATCGAGTACTCAGTATCGAGTATCGCGATCAAAAGTATCGATACCTACTCAGTATCGAAAGTATCGTTCGAACCCTACGTCCAGTACTACGCGCGTATCCGCAGCGAATGGTCGAATTTCGTTCAAAATGGAGCGTGATAATAGTCCCTTCCAAAAAACTAGCGAGTAGGTACGCGCGTAAAACGCGACATCTGGACGCAACACAAAAGAGTAGCGCGCGAGTCGGCTCGCGCGTAAAACGCCTCATCTGCACAGGCTGAAAGTGTCTTCAAGAAAGTCCATCAGTTACCTAACTTGCAATAAAAAAGCTGAATCTATTGAAACGACTTTACTTTTGACAAAAATCCTAAAACATCTTTGCGATAATTTAGAACGATTGCAAGGAACTAGATAAGTTGATTCTTAAGCAGATTTTCGGTATTATACATTTTTTTGGGATCATTGCAAAAATCCAAGTTTGTTTAGGACTATTGAAAACTTCAGCGCTTATTAGATAAGAAGATACTTAATTAACATCTTTATTCGGATCAGTGAAACTTGGCTATTTATTTAAGTCTAGCGACGTACAAATAAACACTATAATTAATCAAATACTTTTATATCAATAATATTATTTTTTTTTACTATTACATAATATTATTTAGTGAGTAGTAAAATATAGTAAAAAATGCACTATACTTACAAGCTCGCTTCAGCAATACACATACATATAATTAATCTTAATACACAGACAGCAGACACTCGAAAAAAGGGCGATGTCCACTAAAATCCCATTATAAAGATCAGTTGATGGATCTTTTTCCACTTTTATGTCCACTCTATTCCATGATCCATTAAAAATCTAATAATGGATCTTTTTACATCCAGTGAGAGTTCAAAGACCCATTATATAGACGGTATTTTTGAGTTCACATTACTTTTCTATTTGTATACCGATTTAAATAAAACAAACACTAAATATAACCCTAGTTTACTGTAATAAATAAATGAAAACCGCGTCCATATCGGTTAAGCCATTTCTGAGATTCACAGACACGCACAAACAGTTTGCGTAAATAAATACCCAATAATAGTTTTTCTCAAATACGAGTATCTCCATATATCCATGTAGGTACACATTTTATTCGCGATTGAATAACAATTGCAATGCGATTTATAGTCGCATGTGTGTATTTTATCAATTTATCTCACGTACTACGTCCCCGTATATATTTTGAAATGTAAATTATATTTGACGTGCATAATGTAATAACTTTTCGGTAACAGTTTGTGAGATAAAGTTATGAGTTATACCAGCTGACCGCGCAAAAGTTGTTCTGCTATATAAATTATATCTAGTTTTAGGGTCAGCCTAATCACCTAGCGGTATGAAATATACTTTACTAATTATACACAAAAAATCTAATATAATCGGTCGAGCTGTTCCAGAGGAGTTCAAGCACAAACACCGTGACACGAGATTTTTACTATTTTGTACTTCGCCCTTGCTTCGCTTTCCCTATACCACCACCACCTTAGTATCAAAACTAAAATAATCCTTGACAAAAAATAACCGACTCCAAAATTAGAGATAACTCAAAAACTATTGGTTAGATCTCGTTCAAATTTAAGTGAAACCACAATATGACAAGCATCAGGTTTCGGTTAAAAAAGAATCATAAAAATCGGTTCACCCAGTCGAAAGTTTTGAGGTAACAAACATAAAAAAATACAATCGAATTGAATATCTCCTCCTATTTTGAAGTTGGTTAGCTTCAACCCATTAATGGCCCACTACTGGGCACGGGCCTCTCACTTTGAGGAGGCTTTGAGCATACTCTACCACGTGGCTCCAGTGCGGATTGGTGAAGGGGTTAGTGGCCAACCCGTGTGTCGAAAGTTTTCAAACCGCCCGAGGGCCTCCGACATGGCTTAACGACTATTATCTAGTTTACTAAGTTAATGTGCTCACTCCCTTGGACCACATCTCCACTTACCACCAGGTGGAATTGTGGTCAAGTATTAACTTATCTGTGTAAAAAAAATCAGTTAAGCTGTTTCTTAGAATAGCTTGTTTGTACCCAAATGCACGGAAAAATAAACAAAAACTCTATAATAGTTTTGCTAACCTTGCTTCAAATCCTACAGATCATAAATAGATCTGTGCAGTCAACATGAGTAGATGAAAAGACCCCAAAAGATTCAAACAAAAAAGAATCACCATCATATCAAAACGTCAGTCAAGAACTGTCAAGAAAATCATGTCCAAATTTTAAGTGTTTACGAAACGATAACCAAGAATCAAAGCGGCAACACAAGGCATTCAAAATGAAGTGTTCTATGAACATGGATCGACTGCCAACAGTTATAAGTTGCTGCTTTTGCTGCTTCCTGCGAGCTGGGACAGTCATGATTGCTATATTTTCCTTTGTAAGTATCACTTATCAAAAAGCACTAGGTTTTGCCCGCGTTGCTAGTGCCTGCCTGTGTTTTCCGGGATAATAAGTACTTTTTGTCATAATCCAGATCATGCCTGTGAGCTAAATTTCTTGGAAATCCAATCAGTAGTTTTTGCGTGAAAGAGATACAAACATCTATAGAGATTTTCATATTTATAATTGGTAGGATTCGTAGGATGTGAAAGTTTGTGAGAATGGATGGATGTCAGCTGTTAATGAACTTGACGCGGCATCCAGTAAGCTTGATAGCGTATGATTACGGTATGGCTATCTGGCTACATAGCTATCTCATGCAAACGGGATGCCGCATCAGATCAAACTTTAAACTTGACAAGTATACTTGATCGTGTATGGCCAGCTGGCCATCAAATTGGCCTCATTTAATATATCAGTTTATATAACCATGCATAGAAAATATGTCATAAGCGTAACGTAAAAGTAACTCTCGTATTGTTAGAGGAGACTCGAGTTAGTTGGTTTGCGATAATAACAATGAAATGAATACCACGCCAACCTCGTAGTAATTTGCTTCAAGAAATGCAATGTTAATTGTAGATTAATTTAAGACTGGCGTCTAAGATTCTACGTAGTAAATTGGGAAGGTAAATTTAATGCTGGCCATACACGAACAAGTATACTTATCAAGTTTGCAGCGGACTTGATGTTGCATCCAGTAAACTTGACGGTGTATGGCCACGGTATGGCTATGGGGTCCTATAGCTATCTCATGCAAGCTGAATGCTGTATATAGCAAACTGCAAACTTGACAAGTACACTTGATCGTGTATGGCCAGCTTAATGCTACAAGGGTAAATTTAATGTGCATTAAGTGAGTAAAACGCTTCTTCATATTCACATCAATGTATTTTTGAATGTATACTTCTTTTGGTGGGTTTGGAAAAAAATGAGAGTATGCGAGCGCACACCGACAGCCAAAAAACGACATGATGAAGTTAGATGATAATGATACCTAACTGATTCCTTTTACATACAAAGAGTTGTGGCATACGGGATGAAATCTTTAGCTATTTTTCGCACCCTCAGTGGAAAAAAGCATAAGTCATCTTACGTTGAATTTTAGTTATTAATATGATTAGAAAGAGATTTAAAGGCTGCATATGCTATTTTTTTTCAAATTTTTGACTTGACGGTTTTGTGCAAGAATTCGTAATGCAAATTCCTTTGACTACTTACTGATATTTAAACATTTTTGCTCTCGTGTAAAATTGCAGTTTTCATCTTATACCTTTTTTCCACTGAAGGTGCGTTTTGTTCTGTTACGCCAAAGAAGTATAACTTCTTACATAACATACAGAAGTATAACATCTTGCATAAAAACTTTGTACATAAGTACACACACACGTGTTTTTTATAAAGGTATAAAAATGATTACATATTAGAAGTACCTAATACTTCTTACATCAATATTAAAAATATATGCACAGTTTTACCTTCACGTATTAATATACTCGTATACCAAAAATAAGTTATACGCTGATCTAACCATCTTAACCCTATACCTAAGTCCTTATAAGGACATATCCTATTTCAATTCGTATTTCTGTATAAACTGTCTTGTACAAAATCAGAATACATAATACAAAATTCATGAACCGAGTAAATAAACTCCATGACTAACTCAAGTGCACTTCCCGTCTAAACAAGAATCGCGCAAATCCAGACTGAGTTTAAAATAAACTTTAATCATAGACTGAACAAAATAGGGTTATCTTAGAAATACTATATATAGAATTTCTATCTTCGGATGTCAGAAAGTTTCATGCTTAAAATATACAGTGTGTCCAGCGTTCAACTAGCGATAATTTAAGGGCATGAAATTTATCTAATTTTATCGATAAAACTAACTTCTTACGTGCGTACATATACACACACGTTTTTTTTTTGTTTGAAAGTTGACATGATCTAGAATTCTAGATGGTTCTTAGTGTAAATAAAACTGGGGAGGGTGTTTTAAATTTTAAAATTTATACTATTATAATATAGACAAAAACTACAACATGTTTCAAATTTTTTTATTCTTCTTGTTCTCCATCAGATGGTGGGATTATTCTTCGCACCAAATGTGTCCCAATCAAAAGGCGCGTGGGACATGAGCCCAGTGCTGGCCAGCTACAGCTCAGCCACGGAGAGCGCTGTCCAAGTAGCGCTGGGAGCTGTCTCCATCATGCTTTGTGCTATTAGCGTTTTGCTGCTGGTCGGCGCTTGCTGTGTGAGTAAGAATCTTCGGTTTCGGTTTAAAGAATCTTTATTTGTCATAAGATTTTTCGGTTTAAAGAACTTTATTTCCCATAAGATTTTTACATCACTTAAAATGAGAAACTTAAATACTAAACTAAGTTAAGGTTTGTGTCCGGCATGCATTCTTGTGTGCGTGCGTGCCTGCGTGCGTGTGTGTGTGTGTGTGTGTGTGTGTGTGTGTGTTTTGTGTGTGTGTGTGTGTGTGTGTGTGTGTGTGTGTGTGTGTGTGTGTGTGTGTGTGTGTGTGTGTTTGTGTGTGTGTGTTTATGTATTTGTGTGTGTCTGTGGCATGTGCGTGTCTGTGCGTGGTGTGTGATGCTGCATTAGTTACTTAGAATTTTAGTTACTAGATAGTAATTTAGTGTGTAAGTCCCAGATACTTTCTTAAGTTCTTTATGTTTTTGAAAATTATTTTATTGTTACATTTTTTTTGAGATGATATGTTCTTTTAGTAATTTTTTAAACTTAGTGATATGCTTCGTATTAGTTACGGATTCAGGTAAGTCATTGTACATTTTAAGAGGCCGTGCCGAAAATTTATTTGACAGAGTTAAGTCATATTCATTGCTAAGCTATGTTTGTGTGCATCGTTCACGCACACCTGGCTGAAGTTCGTGCTTAAACAATTTTGATCCTTTAGTTGATAATAATTTTAGGATGCATAGTATGAACAGTTTAGAAATAAAAGTGTGGAATGTTTTTGTATATTAGTTTAGTATATTTATTACAATCAAAATGAAAATTTTTTAGATAAAAACACACTAGGTACATATTTAGGTTATTCAGTGATTTGTATCACAGATGTCATTTATGTTTGCGATAAACTTAGAGTGTACAGACAAATTTAACATGTTTCATTGGTACCTACCCGAAAATCAAACGAGTCTTGATTTCATAAAAAAATGTTTTTGAAAATGCAATTAAAATTTTAGGCCATAAAAATTTTTTGTGAGCTCTGGGACTAAATATGTTGTCATATTCATAACCTATTAAATTGGCGTATTATATAAACTTAAATTTAAAATTTAAAAAACCCGGACTCAAAAAAACAAAAAAGTCTGATTAGGTAAAAAGTAAAAAAATCATACAATAAACCTAGACACGCGGCAGCGTGTCAAGCCAAGTTCAAGCAAAGGAACTGGCTTGCCAGCGCTGAGTGTAATACATGAACCACTTGGTGCCACTTTTGACCCTTCTATAACTCAAAACCTCTATAACAAAAACCTAAACACATAAAACTACGTGTGTTTAATTACATCCATAAGGACATATAGAAGCCCAAATTTCATGAAGCTAGCTCAAACGGTTATAAAGATATGAAGGTCAAAAAGTCGTAAATTTTAGCACTGACTGACTGACTGACATATAGTACCTAAATCTAACCTACTTCCAGATGACCTAGAAGGATGAAATTTGGAATTCAGCGTGGTAATTGTGTGTAAGCGTAGGAAAAAATCAAAAAATAAAAAAGTTGAAAAATAAGTGGTGTCCCCATCACAGAAAAAACTTGTAATATGCGCTAAACAACCGGCCAACGGTGTATCGTCTGCGGCACGTGGCATTGCCTAGTTTTCTTTACAAAAAGTAGTGATAATATCCCACCAAAAACATAAATGTAAAAAAGGAGAGCCAAGTTCAATACAAAAATTAAGCTTGGCTGTGGGCTTCGCCGCAAAAAGAACGGAGATCTAAATGAGTGCAAAGTTCTATGCAAAATCGAAATATGTATTTATAGGAACAAAATAACATTATGAACAAGTATTAAACTCTATTTCTTTGCTTTATTGGATATCTATAACAATTACTGTTATTTAAAAATGTGAGATCTTAAAGTAGGTTAGATTTGACTTGGCCAGTTTTCATTACATCAGTCATTTTATAAAGTTATTCAACATTTTAATTCTGTTAAAAACTGGTATATAAAAATAGTAAATACTTCATACACCTACGATATGCCGATGATTTATAGTTATCCTGGCGGGTTCACTGGAGGAACTTGGTACAATGCTCGGAAACTTGAACAGCGCCTTACAACGGGTGGGTCTTAAGATGAACATGGACAAGACGAAAATCATGTCAAATGTCCATGTCACACCCATACCGGTTGTTGTTGACGGCGCTGCTCTCGAAGTTGTAGACGAATACATTTACCTGGGACAATTGATCCAGATGGGTAAGTCCAACTTCGAGAAAGAAGTCACTCGTAGAATCCAACTCGGATGGGCTGCGTTCGGGAAACTGCGTTATATCTTGTCGTCCAAAACACTACCTCAGTGCCTGAAGTCGAAGGTGTTCGAGCAGTGTGTGTTGCCAGCGATGACATACGGATCCGATACGTGGTGCTTCATTATTGGCCTAATCCACAAGCTCAGAGTAGCGCAGCGGGCTATGGAGAAGGCTATGCTTGGT
>CAWVQL010000074.1:0-48298 GCA_963932265.1 Thymelicus lineola | reverse complement strand
ATATAATTGTTCTCCCAGAAAGAGTCGAGATGGAATTTTGTTGTCTATGGCGAATATTCTCCATCTCCTCCCGACACCTCGGGAAAAATCTGACATTTCCCATTTTCAAGATGGCGGCTGCGCGGCGATTGTCAACTTTTTTGTTTATGGCCTTTTGCCCCATGGTTTTGGAGGTTTTTGTAAAGTTTAGGAAGGGAATTACGAAAAAATGAGAAAAAAATGAAAAAACAAGATGGCCGCCGAGTTATTTTGGTTTGAATTTTTTCCATTTTAGAGGTGACTTTGCGGGGTCGCATCGGGGTGGTTTTTCAACTTTTTCTCGATATTTTTTTTGTTTTGTCTTGAAAGTGTCCTCAATTTTGATATTTTGGGAATATTTATTTTTTTGACAAGATGGCGGACGCGGTGGCGGCCATTTTGAAAAATGTACGAAAAATTACATTTTTTGGGTGCATTTTTCTCCTGGTTGGCAACATTTGAGCGGGTCCCTTTGTTCCGGGCGGTTGTGTAACTTGACCCAAAGTGTTGCCAGGTTTCATTTTTTTTATCTTCGTTCACACATTTTTTTGGACTTTCTATTCAAAAACATGAAAAGTAGAAGGAGCAATATTTTTAATCAAAAATTCACATATGCAATCGTGTCGTGGTTGTCGTAATGACATTTGACTATTTTCGTCGATGTCGACTGGCAACACTGACTGCTGGAATTTTTTTTTCGTTTTACGAAAACCCGAATTGATCTCCCAGAAGGAGTGGTGGGGGGTAGATACTATGTATGGAGGAATTTTTGGTTCACCCCCGGATCTATGGGAAAACTCCAACTTTTCAAAAAGCCAAGATGGCGGCCGAGGTGAAAAGACCAACTTTTTTTTTTATTATGCAGCTACCCGAGATTGGTGTCGTTTTCGGCTAATGTTGGGAAAAGTGTTACGAAAAATTTGGAAAAATTTGAGAAAACAAGATGGCCGCCGAGATATTTCGGTTTAAAATTTTTCAATTTTCGAGGTGACTTTGCGGGGTCGGATTGCGCTGGGTTTTTAACTTTTTTGCGATTTTTTTTCTTTATTGCCTTGCATCTATCCCCAATTTTGACGTTTCGGGTATATTTTTTTTTTCGCCAAGATGGCGGACCCCCGTGGCGGCAATTTTGTAAAATGTACGAAAAATTGCATTTTTTGAAAGAAAAAATTTTTAGGTTGGCAACATTTGAGGGGGTCACTTTGTATGAGGCGGTTGTGGGTCTTGGTCTGAAGTGTTGCCAGGTTACGTTGATTTTTTTTTCTTTCATACATTTTTGTGAAACTTTCTATTCAAAAATATAAAAAGTAGAAGGAGAAACATTTTTAATCAAAAAAATTCACTAAAAAATTTTTAGTGGTCGTCGTAATGACATTTGACCATTTTCATCTAAATTAACTGGCAACACTGG
The DNA here is from genome assembly GCA_963932265.1 of Thymelicus lineola. Classification (NCBI taxonomy): domain Eukaryota; kingdom Metazoa; phylum Arthropoda; class Insecta; order Lepidoptera; family Hesperiidae; genus Thymelicus; species Thymelicus lineola. The sequence continues at coordinate 46,869 of CAWVQL010000074.1, read as the reverse complement.
GAGCTAGATTTTTTTTTCCCGTTTTTTCACATTTCGAGTAGCCCAGCCGAAAGTATTGGTATGGGGTTATAATGATATATGAAAAAGTTGCTTGACTACTTATGGTCACTATGGGAAAAATCCGACCGTTCGAAAATTCAAGATGGCAGCCGCTCAGCGATTGTCAACTTTTTTATTTATGTGAGCACCTACCCAATATTGGTGTCATTTTCGAATAACTTTGGGACGACTAATACGATGAAATTACAAAAAAAATAAAAAACAAGATGGCCGCCGAGATATTTTTCTTTAAAATTTTGAAATTTTAGAGGTGACTTTGTGGGCTCGCATCGGGGTAGTTTTTCAACTTTTTTATAATATTCTTTTTGTTTTCCCTTGAAAATGTCCTCAATTTTGATATTTTGGGGATAATTTTTTTTTCGACAAGATGGCGGACCCCATGGCGGCCATTTTGTAAAATATACTAAAAATTGCATTTTTTGAACGAAAAAATTTGTAGGTTGGCAACATTTGAGGGGGTCACTTTGTATGGGGCGGTTGTGCAACTTGACCGAAAGTGTTGCCATGTTTGGTTTTTCTTTTCTTCGTTCATACAATTTTTTGGACTTTCTATTCAAAAACATAAAAAGTAGAAGGAAAAATATTTTTAATCAAAATATTTCCCCAAAACATATCAAGTGGTCGTCGTAATGACATTTGACCATTTTCATCTTAATAAACTGGCAACACTGGAGTCCAGAATTTTTTTCACTTTTCGAGTAATTGAGCCTAAACTATAGATCAAGAGTATAAGAAATGTATGGGAGATATTTCTTAATTAAATCATTCGTTTTGGAAAAACAATAAAATTTCAGTGTTGCCATACAAAAAATAATAATTTTCATACAAATTTATTTTTGGATTGAATATTTCGCTACTATAATGTATGGGGCATTTGTAGGTACTGATATTTTGTGAATTTTGGTGAAAAAAATTTCAGTGTTGCCATACAAAAAATAATAACTTTCATACAAATGTTTTCTTATTTCAAATATTTGAGGTGGTTGTCTTCATTTGATTGCCTTATAATGTATGGGGCGATTGTAGGCTCTATTAGTCCGTAAATGATGGTAAAAAAATATTTTAGGGTTGCCATACAAAAAATAAAAGTTTTCATACAAAATGTACTTTTTTATGTAATATTTTAGGCTATTTCATCAATCTTATGTCCTTACAATATATCAGGAGGCTGTTGGTACTTATAGATCGTACACATCGGAGGAAAAATGTTGCAGTGTTGCCATATAGAAAATATTAATTTTCATACAAATGTATTTTGTGTCGAATATTTCAGATTGTTTGTCCATTGAAAGTCAATACAATGTATGAGGCGTTTATAAGTATAAATGGTTATTATTAGTTATCAACTAGCTGACCCAGCAAACTTTGTACCGCCTATCAATTTCTCCTTCTCCCTCTCGATCGCTTTCCTTCCCCTCTTCCTCCCCTCTCCCTCGTCCTCCCTTTCCGTCTCCCGCTCCATCTTCCTCCCACTCACTCTCCCTCCCTCTCCCACTCCCTCTGCCTCGCCCCCTCCCTCTCATATTCTGTTAATCATGCCAAAAAATAGACAAACCGTAGTAGTTTGAAGCCAAACATTTCGCAAACAGACCCCTGAATCGAAAAATAAATTTCCAAGAACGATGACATTTTTGAAAAAAAAACTATTTATTTATTTTGTCTTTTGCGAAAGAGAAAGGCACGCGCGCTGCTTTAGCAGCGCGCGCCCCACGCGAAAACCTAGTTATTATATATAATCCTAGACTTACCACCTAGTGATCTATATAATTGTTCTCCCAGAAGGAGCAGAGATGGAGTTTTGTTGTCTATGGCGAAAGTTCTCCATCTCCTCCCGACACCTCGGGAAAAATCTGACATTTCCCATTTTCAAGATGGCGGCTGCGCGGCGATTGTCAACTTTTTTTGTTTATGGCCTTTTGCAAAACGTTTTTGAGGGTATTCGTAAAGTTTAAGAAGGGAATTATGAAAAAATGAGAAAAAAATGAAAAAACAAGATGGCCGCCGAGTTATTTTGGTTTGAATTTTTTCCATTTTAGAGGTGACTTTGAGGGGTCGCATCGGGGTGGTTTTTCAACTTTTTGGCGATATTTTTTTTGCGTTGTCTTGAAAGTATCCTCGATTTTGATATTTTGGAACTATAAATTTTTTCGACAAGATGGCGGACGCGGTGGCGGCCATTTTGAAAAATGTACGAAAAATGACATTTTTTTGGGTGCATTTTTCTTCTGGTTGGCAACATTTGAGCGGGTCCCTTTGTTCCGGGCGGTTATGTAACTTGACCTAAAGTGTTGCCAGGTTTTATTTTTTTTATCTTCGTTCACACATTTTTTTGGACTTTCTATTCAAAAACATGAAAAGTAGAAGGAGCAATAGTTTTAATCAAAAATTCACACATGCTAACGTGTCCTGGTTGTCGTAATGACATTTGACCATTTTCGTCGGTTTCACCTGGCAACACTGACTGCTGGAATTTTTTTTTCGTTTTACGAAAACCCGAATTGATCTCCCAGAAGGAGTGGTGGGGGGTAAATACTATGTATGGGGGAATTTTTGGTTCACCTCCGGATCTATGGGAAAAATCCGACTTTTCGAAAATCCAAGATGGCGGCCGAGGTGAAATGACCAACTTTTTTTTTTATTATGCAGCTACCCAAGATTGGTGTCGTTTTCGGCTAATCATGGGAAAAGTGTTACGAAAAATTTAAAAAAATTTGAAAAAACAAGATGGCCGCCGAGATATTTTGATTTAAAATTTTTCAATTTTCGAGGTGACTTTGCGGGGTCGGATTGCGTTGGGTTTTAAACTTTTTTGCAATTTTTTTGCTTTGTTGCCTTGCATCTATCCCCAATTTTGACGTTTGGGGTATATTTTTTTTTTCACCAAGATGGCGGACCCCGTGGCGGCCATTTTATAAAATGTACGAAAAAGTGCATTTTTTGCAGGAAAAATTTTTTAGGTTGGCAACATTTGAGGGGATCACTTTGTATGGGGCGGTTGTGGGTCTTAGTCTGAAGTGTTGCCAGGTTACGTTGATTTTTTTTTCTTTCATACATTTTTGTGAACTTTCTATTCAAAAATATAAAAAGTAGAAGGAGAAACATTTTTAATCAAAAAATTTCACCAAAAAATTTTTAGTGGTCGTCGTAATGACATTTGACTATTTTCATCTAAATTAACTGGCAACACTGGGAGCTAGAATTTTTTTTCCCGTTTTTTCACATTTCGAGTAGCCCAGCCGAAAGTATTGGTGGGGGGTTATAATGATGTATTAAAAAGTTGCTTGACTACTTATGGTCACTATGGGAAAAATCCGACCGTTCAAAAATTCAAGATGGCGGCCGCTCGGCGATTGTCAACTTTTTTATTTATGTGAGCACCTACCCAATATTGGTGTCATTTTCGAATAATTTTGGGACGACTAATACGATGAAATTAGAAAAAAATTAAAAAACAAGATGGCCGCCGAGATATCTTTCTTTAAAGTTTTGAAATTTTAGAGGTGAGTTTACGGGGACGCATCGGGGTGGGTTTTCAACTTTTTTCTAATATTCTTTTTGTATTCCCTCTAAAATGTCCTCAATTTTGATATTTTGGGGGTATTTATTTTTTCGACAAGATGGCGGACCCCTTGGCGGCCATTTTGTAAAATGTACGAAAAATGGCATTTTTTGAACGAAAAAATTTGTAGGTTGGCAACACTTGAGGGGGTCACTTTGTATGGGGCGGTTGTGCATCTTGACCAAAAGTGTTGCCATGTTTGGTTTTTCTTTTCTTCGTTCATACAATTTTTTGGACTTTCCATTCAAAAATATAAAAAGTAGAAGGAAGAATATTTTTAATCAAAATATTTCATCAAAACATTTTAAGTGATTGTCGTAATGACATTTGACCATTTTCATTTTAATAAACTGGCAACACTGGAGTCCAGAATTTTTTTCACTTTTCGAGTAGTTGAGCCTAAACTATTGATCAGGAGTAGGAAAAATGTATGGGAGATATTTCTTAATTAAATCATTCGTTTTGGAAAAACAATAAAATTTCAGTGTTGCCATACAAAAAATAATAATTTTCATACAAATTTATTTTTGGATTGAATATTTCGCTACTATAATGTATGGGGCATTTGTAGGTACTGATATTTTGTGAATTTTGGTGAAAAAAATTTCAGTGTTGCCATACAAAAAATAATAATTTTCATACAAATGTTTTCTTGTTTCAAATATTTGAGGCGGTTGTCTTCATTTGATGGCCTTATAATGTATGGGGCGATTGTAGGTTCTAATAGTCCGTAAATGACGGTCGAAAAATATTTTAGGGTAACCATACAAAAAATAAAAGTTTTCATACAAATGCACTTTTTTATGTAATATTTCAGGCTATTTCATCAATCTTATGTCATTACAATATATCAGGAGGTTGTTGGTACTTATAGGTCGTACACATCGGAGGAAAAATGTTGCAGTGTTGCCATATAAAAATATTAATTTTCATACAAATGTATTATTTTGTGTCGAATACTTCAGATTGTTTGTCCATTGAATGTCAATACAATGTATGAGGCGTTTATTAGTATTAAGGGTTATTATTAGTTATCAACTAGCTGACCCGGCAAACTTTGTACCGCCTATCAATTTCTCCTTCTCCCTCTCCATCGCTTTCCTTTCCCCCTCCCTCTCCTTCTCCCTCTCCCTCTCCTTCTCCCTCTTCCTCCTCCACTCTTTCCCTCCCCTCTCCCTACCTCTTCCCCTCTTACCCTTTCCCTCGCCCTTTCCCCCTCCCTCCCTCTCCCGCTACCTCTGTCTCCCCCTCCCTCTTCCTCTCTCTCCCTCTCTTCTCCCTCTTCCTCCCCCTCTCCCTCCCTCTCCGCCCACTCTCTCTACGTCTACCTCTCCCTTTCCCTTTCCCTCACCCTCTCCCTCTCATATTCTGTTAATCATGCCAAAAAAAAATAGACAAACCAAAAGTAGTAGTTTGAAGCCAAACATTTCGCAAACACACCCCTGAATCGAAAAATAAATTTCAAAGACCAATATTTTTGAAAAAAAAATATTTATTTATTTTGTCTTTTGCGAAAGAGAAAGGCACGCGCGCTGCTTTAGCAGCGCGCGCCCCACGCGAAATTATTATATATAATCCTAGACTTACCACTGACTGAACTATACAATTGTTCTCCCAGAAGGAGCAGAGATGGGGTTTTGTTGTCTATGGCGGATATTCTCCATTCCCTCACCACACCTCGGGAAAAATCTGACATTTCCCATTTTCAAGATGGCGGCTGCGCGGCGATTGTCAACTTTTTTGTTTATAGCTTTTTGGCCAATGTTTTTGGAGGTTTTCGTAAAGTTTAGGAAGGGAATTACGAAAAAATGAGAAAAAAATGAAAAAACAAGATGGCCGCCGAGTTATTTTGGTTTGAATTTTTTCCATTTTAGAGGTGACTTTGCGGGGTCATATCGGGGTGGTTTTTCAACTTTATGTTGATATTTTTTTTGTGTTGTCTTGATAGTATCCTCGATTTTGATATTTTGGCAATATTTATTTTTTTGACAAGATGGCGGACGCGGTGGCGGCCATTTTGAAAAATGTACGAAAAATGACATTTTTTGGGTGCATATTTCTTCTGGTTGGCAACATTTGAGCGGGTCCCTTTGTTCCGGGCGGTTGTGTAACTTGACCCAAAGTGTTGCCAGGTTTTATTTTTTTTATCTTCGTTCACACATTTTTTTGGACTTTCTATTCAAAAACATGAAAAGTAGAAGGAGCAATATTTTTGATACAAATGTCACACAGGAAACCGTGTCGAGGTCGTCGCTATGACATTTGACCATTTTCGTCGATGTCGACTGGCAACACTGACTGCTGGAATTTTTTTTTCGTTTTACGAAAACCCGAATTGATCTCCCAGAAGGAGTAGTGGGGGGTGAGTACTTTGTATGGGAGAATTTTTTGTTCACCCCCGGATCTATGGGAAAAATCCGACTTTTCGAAAATCCAAGATGGCGGCCGAGGTGAAATGATCAACTTTTTTTTTTATTATGCAGCTACCCGAGATCGGTGTCGTTTTCGGCTAATGTTGGGAAAAGTGTTACGAAAAATTTGGAAAAATTTGAAAAAACAAGATGGCCGCCGAGATATTTTGATTTAAAATTTTTCAATTTTCGAGGTGACTTTGCGGGGTCGGATTGCGTTGGGTTTTAAACTTTTTTGCGATTTTTTTGCTTTGTTGCCTTGCATCTATCCCCAATTTTGACGTTTGGGGTATATTTTTTTTTTCGCCAAGATGGCGGACCCCGTGGCGGCCATTTTATAAAATGTACGAAAAATTGCATTTTTTGCAGGAAAAAATTTTTAGGTTGGCAACATTTGAGGGGATCACTTTGTATGGGGCGGTTGTGGGTCTTGGTCTGAAGTGTTGCCAGGTTACGTTGATTTTTTTTTGGTTCATACATTTTTGTGAACTTTCTATTCAAAAATATAAAAAGTAGAAGGAGAAACATTTTTAATCAAAAAATTTCACCAAAAAATTTTTAGTGGCCGTCGTAATGACATTTGACCATTTTCATCTAAATTAACTGGCAACACTGGGAGCTAGAATTTTTTTTCCCGTTTTTTCACATTTCGAGTAGCCCAGCCGAAAGTATTGGTGGGGGGTTATAATAATGTATGAGAAAGTTACTTGACTATCTATGGTTACTATGGGAAAAATCCGATCGTTCGAAAATTCAAGATGGCGGCCGCTCGGCGATTGTCAACTTTTTTATTTATGTGAGCACTTACCCAATATTGGGGTCATTTTCGAATAATTTTGGGACGACTAAAACGATGAAATTAGAAAAAATTTAAAAAACAAGATGGCCGACGAGATATTTTTCTTTAAAGTTTTGAAATTTTAGAGGTGACTTTGTGGGCTCGCATCGGGGTGGTTTTTCAATTTTTTTCTAATATTCTTTTTGTTTTCCCTTTAAAGTGTCCTCAATTTTGATATTTTGGGAATAATTTTTTTTTCAACAAGATGGCGGACCCCGTGGCGGCCATTTTGTAAAATGTACGAAAAATTGCATTTTTTGAAGGAAAAAATTAGTAGGTTGGCAACACTTGAGGGGGTTACTTTGTATGGGGCGGTTGTGTAACTTGACCGAAAGTGTTGCCATGTTTGGTTTTTCGTTTCTTCGTTCATACTATTTTTTGGACTTTCTATTCAAAAACATGAAAAGTAGAAGGAAAAATATTTTTGATCAACATATTTCACCGAAAAATTTTTAGTGGTCGTTGTAATGACATTTGACCATTTTCATCTAAATAAACTGGCAACACTGGAGTCCAGAATTTTTTTCACTTTTCGAGTAATTGAGCCTAAACTATAGATCAAGAGTATAAGAAATGTATGGGAGATATTTCTTAATTAAATCACTCGTTTTAGGAAAACAATAAAATTTTAGTGTTGCCATACAAAAAATAATAATTTTCATACAAATTTATTTTTGGATTGAATATTTCGCTACTATAATGTATGGGGCATTTGTAGGTACTGATATTTTGTGAATTTTGGTGAAAAAAATTTCAGTGTTGCCATACAAAAAATTATAATTTTCATACAAATGTTTTATTTTTTCAAATATTTGAGACGGTTGTCTTCATTTGATGGCCTTATAATGTATGGGGCGATTGTAGGTTCTAATATTCCGTATATGATGGTGAAAAAATATTTTAGGGTTGCCATAAAAAAAATAAAAGTTTTCATACAAATATACTTTTTTATGTAATATTTCAGGCTATTTCATCAATCTTATGTCATTACAATATATCAGGAGGTTTTTGGTACTTATAGATCGTACACATCGAAGGAAAAATATTGCGGTGTTGCCATATTAAAATATTAATTTTCATACAAATGTATTTTGTGTCGAATATTTCAGATTGTTTGTCCATTGAATGTCAATACAATGAGGCGTTTATTAGTATTAAGGGTTACTATTAGATATCAATTAGCTGACCCAGCAAACTTTGTGCCGCCTATCAATTTCTCCTTCTCTCCCCTTGCCCTCCCTCTCCCGCTACCTCTCCTCCTCCCTTTCCCTCCCCTCTCCCTACCTCTCCCCCTCTTACCCTTTCCCCCTCCCTCCCTCTCCCGCAACCTCTCCGTCTCCCCCTCCCTCTTCCTCTCTCTCCCTCTCCTTCTCCCTGTTCCTCCCCCTTCTCCTCCCTCTCCCTCTCCATCTTCCTCCTTCTCACTCTTCCTCCCTATCCTTTCCTCCCCCTCTCCCTTCCTCTCCCTCTCCATCTTCCTCACCCCCTCCCTCACCCTCTTCTCCCGCCCACTCTCTCTACGTCTACCACTCGCTTTCTCTTTCCCTCTCCCTCTCTCTCACCCCCTCCCTCTCCCACTCCCTCTCATATTCTGTAAATCATGCCAAAAAAATAGACAAACCAAAAGTAGTAGTTTGAAGCCAAACATTTCGCAAACATACCCCTGAATCGAAAAATAAATTTCCAAGACCGATGAAAATTTTGAAAAAAACTATTTATTTATTTTGTCTTTTGCGAAAGAGAAAGGCACGCGCGCTGCTTTAGCAGCGCGCGCCCCACGCGAAAACCTAGTTATATTATATAATCCTAGACTTACCACTGACTGAACTATACAATTGTTCTCCCAGAAGGAGCAGAGATGGGGTTTTGTTGTCTATGGCGGATATTCTCCTTTCCCTCACCACACCTCGGGAAAAATCTGACATTTCCCATTTTCAAGATGGCGGCTGCGCGGCGATTGTCAACTTTTTTGTTTATAGCTTTTTGGCCAATGTTTTTGAAGGTTTTCGTAAAGTTTGGGAAGGGAATTACGAAAAAATGAGAAAAAAATTAAAAAACAAGATGGCCGCCGAGTTATTTTGGTTTGAATTTTTGCCATTTTAGAGGTGACTTTGCGGGGTCGCATCGGGGTGGTTTTTCAACTTTTTGTTGATATTTTTTTTGTGTTGTCTTAAAAGTATCCTCGATTTTTATATTTTGGGACTATTAATTTTTTCGACAAGATGGCGGACGCGGTGGCGGCCATTTTGAAAAATGTAAGAAAAATGACTTTTTTTGGGTGAATTTTTCTCCGGGTTGGCAACATTTGAGCGGGTACCTTTGTTCCGGGCGGTTGTGTAACTTGACCCAAAGTGTTGCCAGGTTTCATTTTTTTTATCTTCGTTCATATATTTTTTTGGACTTTCTATTCAAAAATATGAAAAGTAGAAGGAGCAATATTTTTAATCAAAAATTCACACGTGCATACGTGTCCTGGTTGTCGTAATGACATTTGACCATTTTCGTCGATTTCACCTGGCAACACTGACTGCTGGAATTTTTTTTTCGTTTTATGAAAACCCGAATTGATCTCCCAGAAGGAGTGGTGGGGGGTAGATACTATGTATGGGATAATTTTTTGTTCACCCCCGGATCTATGGGAAAAATCCGACTTTTAAAAAATCCAAGATGGCGGCCGAGGTGAAATGACCAACTTTTTTTTTTACTATGCAGCTACCCGAGATTGGTGTCGTTTTCGGCTAATGTTGGGAAAAGTAATACGAAAAATTTGGAAAAATTTGAAAAAACAAGATGGCCGCCGAGATATTTTGGTTTAAAATTTTTCAATTTTCGAGGTGACTTTGCGGGGTCGGATTGCGTTGGGTTTTTAACTTTTTTGCGATTTTTTTTCTTTGTTGCCTTGGATCTATCCCCAATTTTGACGTTTGGGGTATATTTTTTTTTTTCGACAAGATGGCGGACCCCGTGGCGGCCATTTTATAAAATGTACGAAAAATTGCATTTTTTCAAGGAAAAATTTTTTAGGTTGACAACATTTGACGGGGTCACTTTGTATGGGGCGGTTGTGGGACTTGGTCTGAAGTGTTGCCAGTGTATGTTGATTTTTTTTTCGTTCATACATTTTTGTGAACTTTCTATTCAAAAATATGAAAAGTAGAAGGAGAAACTTTTTTAATCAAAAAATTTCGCCAAAAAATTTTTAGTGGTCGTCGTAATGACATTTGACCATTTTCATCCAAATTAACTGGCAACACTGGGAGCTAGAATTTTTTTTCCCGTTTTTTCACATTTCGAGTAGCCCAGCCGAAAGTATTGGTGGGGGGTTATAATGATGTATGGAAAAGTTGCTTGACTATCTATGGTTACTATGGGAAAAATCCGACTGATCGAAAATTCAAGATGGCGGCCGCTCGGCGATTATCAACTTTTTTATTTATATGAGCACCTACCAAATATTGGTGTCATTTTCGAATAATTTTGGGACGACTAATACGATGAAATTAGAAAAAAAATAAAAAACAAGATGGCCGCCGAGATATTTTACTTTAAAGTTTTCAAATTTTAGAGGTGACTTTGTGGGGTCGCATCGGGGTGGTTTTTCGACGTTTTAATAATATTCTTTTTGTTGTCCATTGAAAGTGACCTCAATTTTGATATTTTGGGGATAATTTTTTTTTCAACAAGATGGCGGACTCCGTGGCGGCCATTTTGTAAAATGTATGAAAAATTGCATTTTTTGAAGGAAAAAATTAGTGGGTTGGCAACACTTGAGGGGGTTACTTTGTATGGGGCGGTTGTGTAACTTGACCGAAAGTGTTGCCATGTTTGGTTTTTCGTTTCTTCGTTCATACAATTTTTTGGACTTTCTATTCAAAAACATGAAAAGTAGAAGGAAAAATATTTTTAATCAAAATATTTTTTCAAAACATTTCAAGTGGTCGTCGTAATGACATTTGACCATTTGCATCTTAATAAACTGGCAACACTGGAGTCCAGAATTTTTTTCACTTTTCGAGTAGTTGAGCCTAAACTATAGATCAGGAGTATAAGAAATGTATGGGAGATATTTCTTAATTAAATCATTCGTTTTGGAAAAACAATAAAATTTTAGTGTTGCCATACAAAAAATAATAATTTTCATACAAATTTATTTTTGGATTGAATATTTCGCTACTATAATGTATGGGGCATTTGTAGGTACTGATATTTTGTGAATTTTGGTGAAAAAAAATTTCAGTGTTGCTATACAAAAAATAATAATTTTCATACAAATGTTTTCTTTTTTCAAATATTTGAGGCGGTTGTCTTCATTTGATGGCCTTATAATGTATGGGGCGATTGTAGACAACAACAGTTTGTAAATGATGGTGAAAAAATATTTTAGGGTTGCCATACAAAAAATAAAAGTTTTCATACAAATGTACTTTTCCGGAGAACGTCGCTTTGTTTCTTCGCGGAAACAAGGGCTTAAGCGCCGTGCAGATCGCGTTACATAGGCGTTTGTTACAACAACTTGCATCGACACTCAAGATCGCTTTAATAAACTTATTTTTAAGTTTATAAATTAAACTGATTAAATAAGGTTTTTTCACTTAGTTTACACAAAAAATTATATTGTAATTAGTTCCTATGTAACCAACAACTTTAAACTTTAAACTAAAAATAAACTCTTCGTTTATAAACTTTATCACAGAAAAATACAGAAGCAAGTAAATAACTGAGTATCATTTAATGTTACTTTCAGCATTTTAGTAAAAATGGAAACAACAACTGAATGCGCTGGGTGTTTATCTGTTTTAAATGATGCTCCAGCCAGTCCTGGATTTATCAATAGGCCGTATAGGCCGCGGCCTAGGGGCGGCAGAGTCCTAGGGGCGGCAAATTTCAGGAGATGATAATATATTATAGATGATTTTGCTATTAAAAAGTGTCGCAAAAAATTGTGATTCTTGTTTTTTTACGCACTTTCTTAGTGACTATTCAGTGCCTTCCTTACTATGAATGGAAAATTCTTATTTTAGAAAGGTACATGGGCGGCAGAAATAAATTGGTCTATACTCATAAAAAATATAAATCCGGCACTGGCTCCAGCTCAGTCCTGGATTTGTCAATAGGCCGTATAGGCCGCAGCTTAGGGGCGGCAGCGTCCTAGGGGCGGCAGAATTCAGAATATTTGAGGCTGTTGTCTTCATTTGATGTCCTTATAATGTATGGGGCGATTGTAGGCAACAATAGTTTGTAAATGATGGTCAAAAATATTTTAGTGTTACCATACAAAAAATATATTTTTCATACAAATTTCCTTTTTTTTTGTGATATTTTAGGCTATTTCATCAATTTTATGTCACTACGATGTATCAGGGGTTTGTTGGTACTTATTGATCGTACACATCAGAGGAAAAATGTTGCAGTGTTGCCATGTAAAAATATTAATTTTCATACAAATGTATTTTGTGTCCAATACTTCAGATTGTTTGTCCATTGAATGTCAATACAATGTATGAGGCGTTTATTAGTATTAAGGGTTATTATTAGTTATCAACTAGCTGACCCGGCAAACTTTGTACCGCCTATCAATTTCTCATTCTCCCTCTCCATCGCTTTCCTTCCCCTCTACCTCCCCCTATTACCCTTTCCCTCGCCCTTTCTCTCTCCCTCCCTCTCCCGCTCCCTCTCCCGTTATCACGCCGTCTCCCTCTTCCGCTATCTCTCCGTCTCCCTCTCCCGCTATCTCTCCGTCTCCCTCTCCTGCTATCTCTCCGTCTCCCTCTCCTGCTACCTCTCCGTCTCCCCTCCCTCTTCCTCTCTCTCTCTCCCTCTCCTTCTCCGTCTTCTTCCCCCTCTCCCTCCCTCTCTCTCTCCCTCTCCTTCTCCATCTTCCTCCCTCTCACTCTCCTTCCCTCTCCCGCCCACTCTCTCTACGTCTACCACTTCCTTTCCCTCTCCGTCTCCCTCTCCCTCTTCCTCTTTCTCATCCTCTCCGTCTCCATCTCCCCCTCTCTCTCCGTATGTACATATTTCAGTGCTGCCATACAAAAAAAGACAAAGTGCTTTGAAGCCAAATATGTCGCAAACAGACCCCTGAATCGAAAAATAAATTTCCAAGACCGATGACAATTTTGAAAAAAAATTATTTATTTATTTTATCTTTTGCGAAAGAGAAAGGCACGCGCGCTGCTTTAGCAGCGCGCGCCCCACGCGAAAACCTAGTTATAATATATAATCCTAGACTTACCACCTAGTGATCTATATAATTGTTCTCCCAGAAGGAGTCGAGATGGGGTTTTGTTGTCTATGGCGAATATTCTCCATCCCCTCCCGACACCTCGGGAAAAATCTGAAATTTCCCATTTTCAAGATGGCGGCTGCGCGGCGATTGTCATCTTTTTTGTTTATGGCTTTTTGCCAGATGTTTTTGGACGTTTTCGTAAAGTTTAGGGAGGGAATTATGAAAAAATGAGAAAAAATTGAAAAAACAAGATGGCCGCCGAGTTATTTTGGTTTGAATTTTTTCGATTTTAGAGGTGACTTTGAGGGGTCGCTCAGGGGAGGTTTTTCAACTTTTTTGCAATATTTTTTTTGCGTTGTCTTGAAGGTATTCTCGATTTTGATATTTTGGGAATATTAATTTTTTCGACAAGGTGGCGGACGCGGTGGCGGCCATTTTAAAAAATGTACGAAAAATGACATTTTTTGGGTGCATTTTTCTTCTGGTTGGCAACATTTGAGCGGGTCCCTTTGTTCCGGGCGGTTGTGTAACTTGACCCAAAGTGTTGCCAGGTTTTATTTTTTTTATCTTCGTTCACACATTTTTTTGGACTTTCTATTCAAAAACATGAAAAGTAGAAGGAGCAATATTTTTGATACAAATGTCACACAGGAAACCGTGTCGCGGTCGTCGCTATGACATTTGACCATTTTCGTCGATGTCGACTGGCAACACTGACTGCTGGAATTTTTTTTTCGTTTTACGAAAACCCGAATTGATCTCCCAGAAGGAGTAGTGGGGGGTGAGTACTTTGTATGGGAGAATTTTTGTTCACTCCCGGATCTATGGGAAAAATCCGACTTTTCGAAAATCCAAGATGGCGGCCGAGGTGAAATGACCAACTTTTTTTTTTATTATGCAGCTACCCGAGATTGGTGTCGTTTTCGGCTAACGTTGGAAAAAGTGTTACGAAAAATTTGGAAAAATTTGAAAAAACAAGATGGCCGCCGAGATATTTTGATTTAAAATTTTTCAATTTTCGAGGTGACTTTGCGGGGTTGGATTGCGTTGGGTTTTAAATTTTTTTGCAATTTTTTTGCTTTGTTGCCTTGCATCTATCCCCAATTTTGACGTTTGGGGTATATTTTTTTTTTCGCCAAGATGGCGGACCCCGTGGCGGCCATGTTGTAAAATGATCGAAAAACTTCATTTTTTGAAGGAAAAAATTTTTAGGTTGGCAACATTTGAGGGGGTCACTTTGTATGGGGCGGTTGTGGGACTTGGTCTGAAGTGTTGCCAGGTTATGTTGATTTTTTTTTCGTTCATACATTTTTGTGAACTTTCTATTCAAAAATATGAAAAGTAGAAGGAGAAACATTTTTAATCAAAAAATTTCACCTGACATTTGACCATTTTCATCTAAATTAACTGGCAACACTGGGAGCTAGAATTTTTTTTCCCGTTTTTTCACATTTCGAGTAGCCCAGCCGAAAGTATTGGTGGGGGGTTATAATGATGTATGGAAAAGTTGCTTGACTACTTATTGTCACTATGGGAAAAATCCGACCGTTCGAAAATTCAAGATGGCGGCCGCTCGGCGATTGTCAACTTTTTTATTTATTTGAGCACCTACCCAATATTGGTGTCATTTTCGAATAATTTTGGGACGACTAATACGATGAAATTAGAAAAAATTTAAAAAACAAGATGGCCGCCGAGATATTTTTCTTTAAAGTTTTGAAATTTTAGAGGTGACTTTGTGGGATCGCATCGGGGTGGTTATTCAATTTTTATCTAATATTCTTCATGTTTTCTCTTAGAAATGTCCTCAATTTTGATATTTTGGGGATAATTTTTTTTTCAACAAGATGGCAGACCTCGTGGCGGCCATTTTGTAAAATGTACGAAAAAGGGAATTTTTTGAACGAAAAAATTTTTAGGTTGGCAACACTTGAGGGGGTTACTTTGTATGGGGCGGTTGTGTAACTTGACCGAAAGTGTTGCCATGTTTGGTTTTTCTTTTCTTCGTTCATACAATTTTTTGGACTTTCCATTCAAAAATATAAAAAGTAGAAGGAAAAACATTTTTAATCAAAATATTTTACCAAAACATTTGAAGTGGTCGTCGTAATGACATTTGACCATTTTCATCTTAATAAACTGGCAACACTGGAGTCCAGAATTTTTTTCACTTTTCGAGTAATTGAGCCTAAACTATAGATCAGGAGTATAAGAAATGTATGGGAGATATTTCTTAATTAAATCATTCGTTTTGGGAAAACAATAAAATTTCAGTGTTGCCATACAAAAAATAATAATTTTCATACAAATTTATTTTTGGCTTGAATATTTCGCTACTATAATGTATGGGGCATTTGTAGGTACTGATATTTTGTGAATTTTGGTGAAAAAAAATTCAGTGTTGCCATACAAAAAATAATAATTTTCATACAAATGTTTTCTTTTTTCAAATATTTGAGGCGGTTGTCTTCATTTGATGGCCTTATAATGTACAGGGCGATTGTAGGTTCCAATAGTTCGTAAATGATGGTGAAAAAATATTTTAGGGTTGCCATACAAAAAATTAAAGTTATCCTACAAAATGTACTTTTTTATGTAATATTTCAGGTTATTTCATTAATCTTATGTCATAACAATATATCAGGAGGTTGTTGGTACTTATAGATCGTACACATCGGAGGAAAAATGTTGCAGTGTTGCCATATAAACATATTAATTTTTATACAAATGTATTTTGTGTCGAATATTTTAGATTGTTTGTCCATTGAATGTCAATACAATGTATGAGGCGTTTATTAGTATTAAGGGTTATTATTAGTTATCAACTAGCTGACCCGGCAAACTTTGTACCGCCTATCAATTTCTCCTTCTCCCTCTCCATTGCTTTCCTTCCCCTCTACCTCCCCCTTGCCCTCCCTCTCCCGCTACCTCTCCTCCTCCCTTTTCCACCCCTCTCCCTACCTCTCCCCCTTTCCCTCGCCCTTTCCCCCTCCCTCCCTATCCCTCTCCTTCTCCCTCTTCCTCCTCCTCTCTCTCTTCCTCCCTCTCACTATCCCTCCTTCTCCCGCCCACTCTCTTTACGTCTACCTCTCCCTATCCCTCTCCCTCTCCTTCACCCCCTCTCTCTCCCTCTCCCTATCCATCTCCCTCACCCTCTCCCTCTCATATTCTGCTTATCATGCCAAAAAAATAGACAAACCAAAAGTAGTAGTTTGAAACCAAACATTTCGCAAACAGACCCCTGAATCGAAAAATAAATTTCCAAGACCGATGACATTTTTGAAAAAAAAACTATTTATTTATTTTGTCTTTTGCGAAAGAGAAAGGCACGCGCGCTGCTTTAGCAGCGCGCGCCCCACGCGAAAACCTAGTCTATATATATAAAATTGAAAAGAGACACACCACTGATTAAACAAAAAATCTCAGAAACTACCGAACCGATTATGATGAAATTTGGCAGGGAGATAGATTATGCTAAGGAGACGTCAGCTAAGAACGGATTTTTGGAAATTCATCCCCTAACTAGCAAAAATAGGGGTCCGAAGTCATTTTCATACAAACCAACTTCGTCAGTTTTAGAGTTATAAGCATGAATTTTTTTATGTAAGTTTATAGTAATAAACAAAAATTAAGTTTAGCATATTTTTTTGGAAAATCATCCCTTAAAGGGTTAATTTAGAGGACAACAGTCAGTACTCAACTTCGTCATTTTTGAAGTTAAAAACATGAAAATTTACATATTAGCTCAAAATTAGAAACAAAATTTTGAAGTATTACGTTTTTTTGGAAAATCATCCCCTACAGTGTTAATTAAGGCGGCGCAAGTTGGTATGGGAACTTCGTCAGTTTTGAAGTAAGAAGGCTGAAAATTTGTATTTAAGCCTATATTTAGACACAAAAAATAACTGCATCACGGTTTTTTTGAAATTCATCCCCTAAAAATAGGGGTTGGTAGTCAATTACATACAAATCAACCTCACCAGTTTTCGAGGTATAAATATGAAATGTTTTAAATAAGTTTATAGTAATAAACAAAAATTAAGTTTAACACATGGTTTTGGAAAATCATCCCTTAAAGGGTTAATTTAGAGGACAACAGTCAGTACTCAACTTCGTCATTTTTGAAGTTAAAAACATGAAAATTTACATATTAGCTCAAAATTAGAAACTAAACTATCTTCACATTTAAGAAACGTATAAAAGAATACTACTTGGCTAATGTTACTCGTTAAAACATCTATGCATTTTTATTGTTTAGGTATATATATTTATGGATATGTATATTATATATTATAGATAGGTATGTATTATGTATGATATGTATGTATATGTATGTATATGTATTATAGATATGTATTATATATATATGTAAATAATATAATATTTTTCTTTGCTCTTTATTAATATTTATTTAATTGGTTTATCTACTATAATTGTACGCACTAAGTTTGCATCTTTTGTTCACCTCTCCACTAACGGGCCTTCTGGAAGACATTTCAATTAGGAATAAGAAGTGCCCTTGTACAATTTTTTTTTTTTAAATCTTTTTCCTATGTATTTATGTGTGTACAAAATAAATAAAATAAATAAATAAATAAATAAATTTTGAAGTATTACGTTTTTTTGGAAAATCATCCCCTAACGTATTAATTAAGGCGGCGCAAGTTGGTATGGGAACTTCGTCAGTTTTGAAGTAAGAAGGGTGAAAATTTGTATTTATTCTATAGTTAGACACAAAAAATAACTGTATCACGGTTTTCTCGAAATTCATCACCTAAAAATAGGGGTTGGTAGTCAACTAAATACAAATCAAGCTTACCAGTTTTCGAGGTATAAATATGAAATTTTCTTATGTAAGTTTATATTAATAAACAAATGTTAACTTTTTAACACATTTTTTTGGAAAATCATCCCTTAAAGGGTTAATTTAGAGAATGGAACTCAGTACGCACGTCATTTTTGAAGTTAACAACATAAAAATTTATATATTAATTTTGGAGTGGGAGGGAAGAGGGAAAGGAAGCAGAAAAGAGACCAAGACCGGGAGAGGGAGAGGGACCAGGAGAGGGACAAGAAGCGGGAGAGGGACCGGGAGTGCGAGAGGGACAGGGAGCGGGAGAGGAACAGGAAGCGGGAGAGGGACCGGGAGCGGGAGAGGGGGAAGGATAGGAAACGGGAGATGGTGAGGGACAGGGAGTGGGAGATGGACCGGGAACGGGACAGGCAACAGGAGAGGGAGAGGGACAGAGAGCTGGAGAGGGAGAGGGGCAGGAAGTGGGAGAGGGAGTGGGACAGGAAGCGGGCGAGAGACCAGGTGTGGGAGAAGGAGAGGGAAAGGGAGCGGAAGAGGGACTGGGGACGGGACAGGCAGCGGAAAAGGGAGCGGGAGAGGGAGAAGGACAGGGAGCTTGAGAGGGACTATGAGTGGAAGAGGGAGAGAGAGAAAAAGAGGGAGAGGGATTAATATTGAAATTTTTAACCAATAAATAACACTTCAAGAACATGTTAGAGCACCAAAAATTTGTTTTTAAAATTGTTTGTCTGTCTGTTTGTCTGTCAGGGCATCACATCAAAACCCTTGAACTGATTTTGACGGAAATTAGTTAAGTTGTTTCTTATACTTTTGGTCATATTTTAGAAAACTTTTCATCCAGAAAAATTAAAAGGTTTCCCTGGAAACAAGATGAAACTTTGTATGGATTATTTTTAAAATATCAACAATTTGCTTTAAATTTGCTTCAAACATGTCTTCGAATTTTTCAAATTTTTCATGAAAAAGAAAAAAAAAAACAATTAATGTGAATATTGTTTATTTTTCAAAACGCGCAGCCGGAGGAATGATTTGTGATTGTATCGTAGGTTTTACTTTATTAAGTCTTAAATTCAATATAAATTAACCTGTTATTAAATTTTCTTCTGTGAGGGGTACAAATATAATTTCTTAAGGCGCGTCCCCGAGCAAAGGACCTTGAGCGTTATTCCCTCTTTGCCGCGCAAACCCGAAAGACGAAATTAGCAGTCAGATATATGCATGCTTGCCGAGCTTCATTAATTCTCGCTGTTTTTGCAATTCTTTGTCGTAAAACTTTGTTACACTTCGGCATTTTTGTAAACAATGTGTCCTTTGACAAGTAAAATAATTTATATGCGGCAACAAACGACACAGGTGTTACGTACGGGAGCTAGCGGCACACTGACTCTCGCTCCCAGGGCATGAGTTACAGAGTTAAATATGCGTATAATTTATGTTTAATTTATTTAATACATCCATTTTAGGTCTTTTGGAAAAATTAAAACGACTAAAATGTTCATTATTAAATTGTCTATCTATTAGTGTTAATTGCAAATTAAAATATTGTGTGGTTCACAAGCGTATGCAAGAAATCTACATTTTATTTCTCATTTTAGTGGTTTTTTCATTACGATATTTAGTAAGATATTTATTCTATAAAAAAATAATTGGAACGTGGAATGTGGAAACAACACATTCTAGAAATTTAATATATATTTTAATATTTATTATTTATTTTAACTGACGAGTAGATAGCCTCTAAAAACTGTAAATAATACGGCTAACGCAGCGTTTTGCTCGTAGTAGCGCCTTAATAAGCATAATTTCCGCGTGCGAAGCTGCGGGCAACAGCTAGTACCATATAAACTCAATTTCGAATTTTTTGCAGATGTGCCATTATATTACTAGGTGAGCGAAACATCCAAACATCTTCACAAAATTTCACATTTAAGATATAATATTAAATAGGATAATTATTATTATATTAGGTACTTTTCATCAATCCGTACGCGAATAGCCTGTCGAAGTAAGCTTCAGGCCTCAATTTGGTGTGATCACTGATCCCTATAGGTATACAGAGGTCCTCAATGTCCTTTAAATAGCCATAATGCCAATTGGTTATAGCTATTTACAATTAACAACACCTAGTTAACCTCAGAATACAGAACAAACTATTTAACAATCCCACCCTCACCTTCCTAAAGACCGCGTGCGGCCCGCAGTTGCATTTCTCGCTTGATCACTTACGTTACGTTATGGTAGCCATCAGTGGCGGCCTTAGTCATTGCGAGGCCCAAGGCGGCAGATCCTTGCGAGGCCCTTGTCCGTTCCGTAAAATATGTGTGTTTAGATTTGATTTGAGAATTTTTTATTTTGGCCAACCACAATGACTCCATCACCTGATAGAACGCGGACAGTGCATTCCAAGCATGGGTGAACGCCACGAGTACCTAATGCCGCGATATTCGCCCACATTACTACTGCATGTGCACATGTCATGCTTTTTCGAACCCCGCACGCCCGTGCATTTAATGAGGATTGGATTGCAATATGTCACTTTTAGTCTGTGTTAGGTTTTTAAAGGTTTCCCGATCAACATTTTTCAGATATTAAAATGCGGATTAACGTAGGTCATGTTCAAGCTGTTTTCTTTTGAGATATTATTAATCGGGTTAATAATAAAAAAATGGGCAACTCTTAAAGGTAGGTTATATATGTATACTCAGCCAAGAGTGGAAATTATGTATTTGCGAAAAATATCTTAACTGGCGATAGTGAATATTCGTTCATAAACACTAGAAAAAAGAAAATTCACTTCTGAGTGCGAAAAAATTACTGTAAACCATTGAAGTACTATTACTTCGTATAGAACAGACACCCCGAACATCGAGTCAGGGAAATGCATTGCAGCCAGGTGGCTTACTTCATTCACTCACTCGCTTGTCACTCGCCTCCGCTCATTGCAGGCGCATGCCAAAATTGTTTAGTAACAAACTGAAAAAATGCCGTCTTGCGTGATAAGAACCTGTCACAATAATTGCACGTAAAAAAACAAAAAAGAAAATGGTATTACTTATCATTAGTAAGGATACAAAATATTAACTTAAATCAACTAAAACGAATTTATTTGAATTATTGTGTAATGTTCCCGCCATTTTTGAATGAAAAAATCATGAGACGGGCTTACACACTTGGCAAGCCGTAAGCGTGTTAATGGACAAATAAATAAGCCCAATAAGAATGACTATAGTACCTACTCTTTGGTAAATAATAAATTTTGTGTATTACATTAATCAGTGAATTCAATTTAAATTAAATCAAACATTAAATCAAACATTTGGAAGAGTTAAAGATTTGGAGTCGTTGACTGTTTGTCGTGGTTCGGCAAGTGTCTTATACAAAGTTACTCTATGGCAAGTGTGTAAATCGCCTTGTAGAGTTTGAAAAAAGAACGCGTCATCGCGGTTTCGGGACACACATTTTGTTCGAGATGTATGTTCTATGTCATTATACTTTAATTAATGCTGTAAACTAGCATATAAAATTTAAAAGGGAGGTTTAGGGAGCGATGAAAAGCCCTACCATGAAAAAACAGAACTCAAATGTTAGGTTGTAGTTCAGTCAATAAATTAGTTGTAGAGTGCGTGAGCGGAAACCTAAGGGATTTCTTCAGAAACTTATTCAGGGTGCTTAGGGAGATAACATACTAAAAGTCCTGGGGTCTAGGAGGCGAGCCGGAGGGAGGGGGGGGGGGGGACAAAGGTTCCGATTTTAGGGTTTTCACTTTTCAGCAATATCTCAAAAACGGTGCGTTGTAGCGAAAAATGTTTTTAAGATGAAATGAAAGCTTATAAAATTTTCTATAACTTTAATTCTGTACACTTTCTCCCTATCCCCAACCGTTTTTGAACTACACGCTCTAGAAATGTAGAGATTAAAGTTATTCAGCTTCGTCAATATCATGATTGTTTTCCCGTCTCTGTTCAGTTCTCCACTGTTATAAAAAACGCAATTTCTTACTGTTACAGCCTTCACCACTTGGAGGTACTCCCAGCTTAGGTTACAATAAATTTTAAGATAATTTTCGTATCAGATAATAGTCATCACGCTGAATAACTTTAATTTCTACATTTCTACATTTACAATTTTTTTTACTGGAGCGTGTAGTTCAAAAACGGTTGGGGATATGGAAAAATTATACAGAATTAAAGTTATACAAAAGGAGAATGCCCATTTAGTATGGAGAAATGTACTGACTTTAACATTTTTGTGTCTTGATAAAAATACCTTTATTTGATTATGTTATCTTAATAAATTACACATACTAACTTTAGTCAATGATAATATTAGGAAATAAGAGATTTTAAACAAAATTAATTTGTATTTAGGTTATAGTAAACTCAGAGTAATATGGACTCTATGCTGGCGTATTAAAGTCGATTGCGTATGTAATATCGATCTTTTTTAAGTTTCAAATTCAATTGACAGTTCCCAAACACCATGTAGTTTGTAATGTATTATAATCACAGAACACTATTACTCCTGGCTGATTATAATAATTTTCTAATTCATTTGACAGTCCCCTTACGTCATCTAGTTTGTTGTCATGGAGATATTATACTATAACTGTTGTATCATAATTATAATCGAATCAATGCAACCTATTAGCCCGAAGGATCTTAAAAGATTCCTGATTGGCCCTTATCTAAACATAAATGGCCCAATGATTTTCTTTTGTAAAACGGAAGTAAAGTTACTTATTAATTTCAGAAAATTATTCCCAATAAGGATTTTTTAGGAAATAGGGTAAAATACTTGAAATATTTTAATTAATTTTTTTGTCCAAAAATCATTGTGACACAATTATTTTCCTACTGGCTATGGGCATACTCCTTTTATAACCTTTCATTTTATCTTAGAACATTTTTAACGTGATAACGTTTATAAAGACGATGAGCCTAAGAGGCATTCACGAAAACCGAGTAACGTCACGGAAGCGCGCGCAGCACTAATGCTGCCTCTCTCTCTAAAGAGAGAGGCACGCTTAGAGTAATAAATATTATTACTCTAAGGAGGCACGCTAGACCGGCCGTCTCTCTCCCACTCAAGCGTAATCGGTCCGCTTGGAAGAAAATCTACAATAGCGTCATCTCTGTTTATAGGTATGAACTACTTGAAAGAACTTTACACAGTACATCGACTCGGACTTTAGTTGTAGTCAAGAAAATCACAGATGTCGCGCAGCTCCTGATATTTAAAACGATTTAAACCAAATTTTCAACTCAAATATGTTTAAAATCGTATAGTTAGTATGAAATTTAATATTATAATCTAGCTAGATACGCGGGTCGCGGTGGCGCGTCAATCCATGTTCAAGCTGACACAACTGGCGAGTAGCACCGCGGCTCCGTGCGTAGGCCTTCCATTACGTCCTTACATTACATTATTTATATCATAAATTATTCTTCTACGAAATAGACGTTATCACGTAAAACCATTGTCCGTAAACCGACTTTACAGACAACCAATTTTTTTGCTACAACGCACTTTTTTTGAGATATTGCCGAAAAATCTAAAATCGGGACCTTTGTCCCCTCCCCCCTCCCTCCGGCTCGCCTCCTAGACGCCAGGACTTTTAGTATGTATCTCCCTAAGCACCCTGAATAAGTTTCTGAAGAAATCGCTTAGGTTCCCGCTCACGCACTCTATACCCTCTTTTGAGTCATACCTTGACTGGACTATTAGGTTCAATAATTTTATTTTACGCATAAAATTGGGAGGGACCCCGCAAAACGTAGTCAGACTAAATATTTGATTTTGAATATAATATGAGTTGTCAAAATTTCAATACAAACTACACAAAGTATTTTCAAGTCACCGTTTTTAATACTTGTAGTCGCCCACAGTCTGTCCACTTAGAATTTCAGTAGTAATTAATAATTATTATTCAGTTTTTTAACACCATTAATTTGACCTTGAACTCGCTCGTATAAATTTACCCTTTTCCTTTGAGAGCTAGTTTTCTTTTTGAACTGCCCTATTTAAATTTTCTTCCAGAATCACGGTCACGTAAATAATCATTTTGTTACTTTTAGTGCGCACATACCTACATTAAACACGCTTTTGTAATTTTAATACGTAAGATTCACAAAAAAACCTATTACGATCACGACAGAAAACCAGAGATAAACTAAAATGAATACTAGAGGTACGACTGCATATTATAAAGGTTTCGGTTTTGTTATATATACAGACAAATAATAAAAAATAAACATTGTTATGTATTTTTATTGTTATTTTGCTGTATACATCGATCTATAATACACCTGATCGAAGACTGTATATCATAGTATTCCGTTCGTAGTTATGCAATTATATTTTTGTTTTGGTCTACAAAGTTTTTTTGAACTCGGATGACAGCGCGAGGCCCCTGCAAGTGCGAGGCCCCGGGCGGTGGCCCCGTTCGCCACCCCCTAAGGCCGCCACTGGTAGCCATACACGATCAAGTGTACTTGTCAAGATTGCAGTTTGACTTGATACGGCATAAATACGATAGTTACGATCGACATAAGTAACAGGCTTTTGACAATAGGCTAGTTGACAAAATTTGGAAATTAGTTTAAAACTATAGCTTAGCATCTATTTCACCCCAAAAATATATTATTCTAAGAAAAATAAGTCTTTTACATTAGTATTTTGAGTTTTTAGAAATGAACTTGAAATTGACCGCGAAAAAGGCCAAGACTGTCATGGCGTTTTGAATGACGTCACACCTCGCGAAACAGCCGTGTTTGTGTATGACAGTCAATTGTGTTTTTTAATAAATAATGAATTCCTCGTATTATAAATACTGTATAGTGCCCCAATGTAAAAGTACAACGATAAAAACGCCAAACAAATTATTCATATACATTCCAAACAATAAACAAATACGTAGAAAGTGGTTAAATATAGCAAGGAGGCAAGATGCTCTTACTTTATCAACTGATTCCACAATTTATTTCTGTGAAGATCATTTTGATGTAAGTAATAAACACAACTTGATGTATCTATTTATAAATGTATAGTAAAAGAAATGAATTTTGCAAAATCTACCATAATATACCACACATAACCTATAAAATGTTATGACTTGAGTAGGGTTATATGATTTATTTGAGTTAAAATATTATTTTCGTTTTATAAAATGTAATAATTCATACTCTTCTTATTAATTCATTAATTAAGATAAAGTTATTAAAACTTTGTATTCGCTAACCTCAAAATCAGTTATGTATTTACATTCCATAGTAGGTAAATGCGACTCTCTGACTGGTAACTGCTAATTAAATGAGACTTTGTTTGTTCTTCACATTATACTTACACAGAAGTTTTAACATTGCGGAATTCCGATGAACAAAAGTCGGTGTTTATTGCAAAAAATTTGCCAAGCATAACTGCGTCAATTTTGGGCAAATTACTGCTGTTTGCTTTGTTAAATCCTGATTCCATAGCAAATTATATCTGTCTTTCAAGATTAAACTAAAAACGAACTGTATTAATTTAACGAGAATTGCTGAAAACTCCAAATAACCTGTTCATTTTATACGAAAATGACAGCTACAACGTAGTGTTTCGCGAGGTGTGACGTCACGCTTCCATGCGCTTCACTGATTGATGTTTAATGTCACGTGATTAAACGCCTCAATTTGTCGATTTTATTTTCCAAAAATATTATTAATCTTTTATTATTTTAATAGAAAAGCTGCATTTTTGTTTACTAATTATCATGGTTAATCATTAGAAACTCTAAGCCATTCGATTTATTCTTAGTGGAAACAAGCCTATTGGTAGACACAGATAAAAAAGTGTCCATTATAAGCAATGGTTAAAATCATGTTTTACTTACAGGAGTATTATAATAATCCTGAAGCAACCGCTGAAACATTCGCCGAAGACCGATGGCTTAAATCTGGGGACTTGTTTTATAGAGATGAAAACTGGAACTATTTCTTTGTGGAAAGGATTAAATTATTGCTCAAGTATAAGAGTTATCAGGTAAGTGATATCTATTGGGATAACTCGTTTTTTTTTACTTTGGATGGGCTTATAGGTAATAGTTCATTAAGAGCACTAGTTATCTCAGTAATTCGAAAAATATAATAAGACGCTTATAACATGGAACAAATAAAAAATAAATCGATAAAAGGCATGCAAGTCTCAAAAATCAAACTAATAAATCATCCGGGCCCTTAACAAGTTTGCCAATCTGTCATAACTGAAATTTTTTGTCCTACTGGCATAGGTAATATTATATACCTATTCTGTGAGTGCGATACTGGTAAGCATACAAAATCCATGGCGGAGGGCAGCTGCTTGAATCCACATGCATTTTAAACTGGATAATTTACCATTTCTTTTATTGTGCAAAGCTTATAAAACAGTGGAGCTGTCTGATGGTAACTACTCACATCTGCCCAGTGCTTATTGTAACAGACGTGATGTAAGCCCATGCTAAGCCAACCAACACACCACTGCGAACCACCAATGTGCAGCTGCCTACGACTTGAAGCCAAAGCCAAAGCCAAGCCAAGCCAAGCCAAGCCAAGCCAAAGCCAAAGCCAAAGCCAAAGCCATAGCCATAGCCATAGCCATAGCCATAGCCATAGCCATAGCCGTAGCCAAATCCAAGCCCGTTATATTGACGATTCCCTTTAGTCACAGCCAGATGGTGAAGGGAATACCTCAATATAATTATGTAATAGCCGTAGTGTAGCATTTGCTATGCAATACTTTTTGGATAGAAGTAAAGAGTAAATTATGTGAGAGTGACGGTCGGGCTGTCATTGTTTTTTATTATTCACTAGCAATCGCCCTCGCTTCGCTTCGGAAAAAATCTTAGGTGCTTTAGTTAGCTTACATAACATACTCTTAAAGCAGCATGATCGTTCATTAGAACAACGTTACTATGAAATTGAATTGAATGACGTTACTCGAAATAACGATTCGATATTTTTAGGGTTCATTACCTCGAAAGAAAAAACACGGTTCCCTTAAGATCACTTACTCCATTGCCCGTCTGTCTGTTTGTATTTCAAGACCTTTTTTCTCAGGAACGTGTGAAGGTAACAAATTAAAATTAATCCATCACTCAGGTTTGCAATCCCTAGGAGCTGTGAAAACATATAATATTCTGTATCCTCAACGCAATCAAAAAACATTCGGCTAGAAGGAATGTCTTAGGTAAAACGTAGGTTAAATAAAAAATCTTAAAACTGTGAATTTGTAAGTATCACAAAAAAATAATTTTAAACCTATTTGCAGAACTTGTTAATTTGATCGGGACCAATATCGATACATATATGGGGACAACAGTTTTTCAACGGCAAAGTTAAATTTGTTCCGTTTATCTTTTCGTTACACAGCTATGTTAGGTTTTACTAAACAGTTAAGTTAGGTTCAACAACCCTAGTTCGCACTGCACTGGTTGCTTTTACTTATTATTATTATTTCATCATATTATTTTCTAAATTTTGTGTTTCTTACTTAACCGTTAGTACTTAAATTACATTGAATAAATAAATTGTATGATGATGTTTGCTGATCCATCAGTATTTCACATTAGGTACCCAGACTTTAAAAAAAGAAAGTATCGTTCTCCAAGGTACAATCTATGTCTATACCAAAACACATCAAGATTGGTTCAGCGATGAGAGAGAGTTAAGGTTAATTCGATGAGTTATATGAGAATGGTAATAAAGGAGCAACTCATTTTCGCATTTATTACATTGTAGTTTTGGCAAATCAAAAATTCGGCAAAGGGAAGATATTGCTTCACAGAAAATGAGAAAATTCAGCACTCTGCACTCTCAACACGATGTTCCTCAGGACTGCATTATAACAGAACTACAACATCACTACTACGGAACTCTAAAAATGACGGAACACTTAGTTATTTCAAAGAACAATCCTAAGCTTGATTTAACACGCCGCAATACGTTTTATTTAGTGGATTTATGTATTTTATGATCAATTATTCAATTTGTTCAATGTCTACTATTTGTACAACACCAAATTACGATTTTCAACCCCTTCCAGGGTAAAATACAAAAAAAATGCTAAAACGTTGGAGGCCATAATACGCAATTAATGATATTAAAAAAGTGAATATAAAAATAGATATTTAGTAAAAAATACTTCAGTGCCGTATTCTAGCTCCATCTTGCGAAATACAAATAAACTAAGAAATGCATGTATGCCGTATTTTGTGTGAAGAAAAGGTTTTTGTAAGTTTAAAATAAATTAAAAACTCGTTTCTCGGTTTTGGTATCGTGGAAGTATAGATTTACAACTTAAAAAATCATTTATTTCGAAATCACAGATATTCACTTCAGTTATATTTATGTGTATTTGAATTATTGTAAATTTGTAAAAAAATAAGTACTCGCTTTGGCTCCACCTCGCAAAATATAAAAAAAACTAAGAAATGTATGTACCTATGCCTCAATTTGTGTGAAGAAAAGGTTTTTGTATGTTTAAAATAAATCGACTCATATTTTATTTTCTTGCTTTGTTATGGAACCCTAAAAATTGCCTATAATTTAAGTTGAAGACTCGATATTGTAGTAAAGTCCTGTTGAAATCCGTTCAGTAGCTTCAGAGATTAATGAAGACAAACAAACAGACAAACAAAAATTAAAAAGCTCATTTTTCGGTTTTGATATCGTGCTAGTAACGATTTATAACATGAAAAATGTAGTTATTTCGAAATCATAGACAGACATAATTATATTATGTATTATAGGTGTATGTATTAAAGTCGTTGGCGTGAATCAACAAATACAGAGCCATCTAGTTGCTAAGATAGTAATCGATTATTTATTGGATATCGGTTACTCATACAGACTTAATTTGCGTTTTTCAACCACTTCCCAGATGAAATTTATAAAATGCTGAAATTATATTGGAGGACATAGATACGTTAACAATAT
The DNA here is from genome assembly GCA_963932265.1 of Thymelicus lineola. Taxonomy (NCBI): domain Eukaryota; kingdom Metazoa; phylum Arthropoda; class Insecta; order Lepidoptera; family Hesperiidae; genus Thymelicus; species Thymelicus lineola. The sequence goes on along the minus strand of CAWVQL010000074.1, from coordinate 18,010 downwards.
GCTCTTAAAAACAAAATACAAAAATAGATATCCACTCAGTAATAGGGATTTGAATTAGTGAAAAAAATAACCTTTAAATGCATTTTATGGCCTTTCCATGCAATTTATGTAAAATCTAAGAAATGCATGTATAACTCTTTTTGTACGGGGAATACGTTTTTAATAGTTTAAAACAAATCAGCTGATATTTTTTTATTTTTCCATACAAACCATCCCTAAGGAACCCTTTAGTATATAACCCTAAAACATTGCTTAGTTGTTAAGTTGAACACTTTGCAATATCCTAGTAAAAGTGTTGTTAAAATTCGTTCAGTGGTTTCGGAGATTAGCGGAGACAAACAAACAGACAGACAGACAAAAATTTTAAAAACTCATTTTTCGGTGTTGGTATCGTGCAAGTAACGATTTGCAACTTGAAAAAATCATTTATCTCAAAATCACAGACAGACTCTTCAATTTTATTAATATGTATAGATGAATGTCAATGGCAAAAAGTAAAAGCTGAAACCAGAAATTGTTGTATTTATTTCACTAATTTTACATTATATATATAAATTTAAATACAACAAATAAGAGTCAACAAATAAGAATATAAAAATTTGGTAAAATAAATTATTCTTATGTTAGTTATAGGTGACATTGACTGTACCATTATATTTGTCAGGGTGTAGGAAAATACTATATTTAGAACTATAATGGGGAGTATGACCACCGCTCAGATTAAAGAAATAAAAGGCAGATATAACTTTCGCAAAGAAATGCAACGAATGACGTGAAGCCGCTTTTTCACTATGTGTGCATGACAACCATATTGACAGCTAGCAGTGGCATCGTAGAGACACATACTTCTTTGTGTGTGTAAGTTGCCACATTGAAAACAAAAAGTCGCAATCTCCCGCAATTTAGTAAATATTTTTTGCCATATTTTCGACTTGAAATATTATGCAAAATTGGCAAATTTATTTATCAAATTATAAATTATCAAAAAATATAGATATTAAATATGTCAAATGTTCTTTTAATATACAGTACTTAATATGTTTAATTGTTTTAATTTATGGTTTTTTTTTTGGGTAGTTATTTTTCATTGAAAAATATTAAAATTTTAATACATTTATTATAATTAAAATAGGTACATGAAATATATATAATATACGTCATCTTCATTAAAATGCAATGAATAAACAAAGCAAAATTTGGATTGCCAATCATTATCTTGCCTATTTTGAGGAATAATAAAATCCCATTTATCTCGTTTAATAGCATTTGTCGGCAATCTGCAAAATAAAATAATTTATTGAGTAGGCTAAACAGGAACTAAAATAGAATAAAATATTTTCTTTCAATCGTGCATTTTATCGTAGGCAAACGTGATATTTTCAATCAACCAGGTTTACCTATGTTAAAATCCTTATTTTATCCCTCTAATCCTTTTTACAATCTATCTTATGTTTGTAATAACCCAGCGACTGGTATTTATGCATTGGCTGCATTTCCTCATTTTTAGATTTAAATAACTACAACGATTTACTTTTAAAATATTTTTTTTGATATAAATTTATAATCGATCAGTGTTCAAATAACCCATGCATATTTCCCTAATTTAGGGTAATCGATTTTCATACAAAGCTGGTATAAAATTGAATAATTGTCGAGGTTTTGTGTTCCGAGCGCACCTCAAAAATATTATTATAAATAAATAATAAAATAATGAACAGTTACCTGTGAAAAGATATCTAATCTTCTTTTGCTTGATTTTGGGAACAACTTTAGCAGATTTTAAAATTGCAAGACAGCATTTTATCTGAGAAAATTATTTTATAAATTTTGACAATTGTGACATGAAAGCTATTTGACGCTTTCTTTAGTACTGAATCGGGTTTGTATTTGCTTTTTTAGTTTGTATTTGCTTTGGTAGCTCCACATTTTAGTTGAATGAATATATCTGCCTTTTATTTCTTTAATCTGAGGACCACCGATACAAACTATTCTTGTTGGTCATATCAGTATGACATGATAGTATGACCACCAAGAAACGCCCATGAACATCAAGTAGAAGTCATCGGCATTGTCCCTTATTTATTTATTTCGATATTGCAGACGAAATATGTACCTACCTATTTCAGAAGGACTATTTCAAACTGGTCAGGCAAGTATATAATCCCACCACCCCGCGGTGGTAGGTACTTCATAATTACGATCTATTCAAAAATCCCCACCAAGTCCCCGCTGGTGGGGATTCTCAGCAGAATCACCCACCAGCTAAAGCTTGTTTAGCCTTTGACAGTTTGACAGTTGACTTTACATTTCTCTCTAGATATCTCCAGTGGAAGTAGAGAGTGTGATACGCCAGCACCCAGGGATACTAGACGTGGCTGTGACGAGTGTTCCGGACCCCGAGTGTGGCGATCTCGCAGTCGCTTGCGTGGTTTTGCGGAACGGACACCAGGTTACCGCTGAAGAGATCAAGGATTTGGTGAAGGGTAAGGCTAAAATTTAGTGCATATGTTACGCTCAAACACCGAAAACTCTAATTGAGCGAAAAATCTATTCACAAAGCGTTGTAGCATCTGTAAAACATCTACAAATTCACGTTATGGCCCTTATGTAAACATGACTTCGATAAAGCCTTTTTTATGCACAAGCGACTACCGTCGCCAATGAACATCAGTAACACCAAAGCTTCACCAATGCGTTGCCTTACAAGTAAGAATAGAGTGAAAGAAAGGAAGAACTGGCTCCCAAACTCTTAGTCGAAACATGAGTGGTAAGTAGCTAATACCTATAAATATTGATATCTTCTTACGCCTGTCCTAAATCAATTTTATATCTTGTTTCAGAATCTCTATCCGATGCAAAACAACTGCGAGGCGGAGTGATATTCCTAAACGAACTGCCCCAAACAGCGTCTTCTAAGATCCACCGAAAGAAACTTAAAGATATGGTGCTTAATATGGAAAGGCTATGAGCAAATTGTTCGTGTTTAGATAAGATAGAATGTAGCTGCTTAGCAGAACGTTACAGGACCATTTCCAATATTTTATCTAACCTTATCCCTCTGTTAATTACTTTTCAATTGTTTATCAAACAATTTATGTTATTTTTACAACTATTCATTTACCTTACTTACCTACTTTACCAGAGATTATGAGTAGATAAAATACTGGGAACGACCGTTATCGTAGATACCTGAAACACTGAGCACCTTGTATAGCGTAAATAGGAACTAAAAATTCAAAAAGAATATTTTCTTGACTGCGTTTAAGCAGCCCAAAATGATTGTCCATTTAATCTTTTTCTTATGAAGTCAAAGGAGATGAAGAAGGAGCACAAAAGCAACATAATTTTAACTAATATTAATGAGGATTGAGGAAAGAAATAGTTTTGAAGAAATAACTTTAAAAATAAGATAAATATGTATGTAGGTATATTTTGTTATATGTATTTATATATTATTATAGTATTTAATTAAGCAGGTACGCACTGAGTTTGTCTCATTAAATCTCTATTCCACTTATGGGCCTACTGGAAGAGATTTATTAATAGGAATAAGTAGTGCCCTTGTACAAATAGCATATAAGTGAAACACTGGATTATAATAAAATTCTTTAAATATTAATTTATTGTTATTTCATATTTTCTTTACCAAAGACTTCGCCATCAACAATAGATAAGTTAAGCGCTACTTCTGAAATTCAATACTTTTAATATAATGGTTCTCTCACCATAATTATCTTATGTTTAAACATAACAGAAATTATTAAAAATTACTTTCAAAAATGATTTCTTATTGGTAATATCTGTCAAACAACTATTAATAAAAATGAACAACAAAATAATACAAAAAATACATTTATTTAAAATCATCAACAAATTCATAGTTCAATAACGAATAATATTAAAGCACAAACACAAGTCAAACACATCGTTTCTGGCAGTTTTAGCTGCGTAAATGTCACTGATATAATATTTTGATGTCAAATTTTTATCACTGTGCTGTAATTCGATAAGTTCACGGAGCCCCGGAGAGTTTTCTTTTGGAGATTCTGCAATAAAACAATTTTATGTACAAACTATACATACAGTACGATTCATATCACTACATCAACTAAAAAAATATTTCTTCAAATTCAAATATTGCTGGTATTTGTATGTTAAAATTATCATTGATCCGCCATATTGTAACTACTTCCAATTCCCCAGAAGTAGAGCCTCTATATCCCAGGAATTGTGTATGTTTATTTATTCGCAATCTATTATAATACATAAAATAAAATATTATACCTTTTTAAAAATGTTTGCCATGAGCAAATTAGTCTTTTTGATGTTTTCTTTCTTCAATTCTTCCTTTTTACGGGTCACTTCTGGCAGCGATTTGTAAATTTTTTCAGTATGCTTTTTCATTTCACGTTCATTTATAAATTTTGGTGCAACTGTAAAGAATTATCTATTATTAATATGAGAAGTAAAAACTTTTTATACGATAATCACGCGCACGGAGGAGTATGAAAGGAGAACCCCAGTTTCCATAGAAACTCAGGCCTAAGTAGACAAGACTGGAAATTGGCTGTTAATTAGATTATTGCAAAAAGTTCAATTTCTCCAATTTTCACGGCTGCCAGCAATGGCCAACTAAGGAAATCCTAGAACGAATCACCTTAATTATAGGTTATGATTATGTCATACTCGTGTCACAGTGCTATTTAATATGTATGTTACACTTACGTTGGCGGGTGTCTATTATAATTCTACTACTTCAATGGTTTTCACCCAAAACGAATGTCATAAAAAGGTTGTATAATAAAAGCTATTGCATATTTCAAGAGATTTTATTAGTTATCATTATAATATATTAATATTTCGTGTAGTTGTGCAGGAGGCGTTATATTTCGTTAGTACCTTGCCCAATCAAGATACCATAATATACTCATTGTAAGTATGGCCACAGCAACTTCCTGATCTTCTAAAGATGTATAGGGTACGTTATCCAGTGTTCAGGACTTATTCTGAACCTTTGTCAGTCACAAAACAGGCGATTAAGGAGTCCATATTCATATAGTATTGGTTTGCAAGAAATTGTAGCGAAACTGCGAAACACATTCACCAAAACACAAGTACGAAAGCGAATACAATAGAAAATTAAAATCACTGTGTACGTGTCGATGAGTTTCAATAGTAAATAGGACTCCAAATACGCTGAAAATATTTGATAGTAAAAATATACAAGAACACGCGTAGAAAGATGAAAGATCGATGACAAATATGACAATACAGTGGTGTTATTTATAAATACTATGGTTACCAAAATGACATTATTAGGGATTAAATCATCATTGTTGTCAATCGATTAATCGATGTCAAAATATTCGAAATGTAATTTAATAAAATTAGCGTAACGATTGAATGGTAATTATAATATATTACATAGTTTTGATTTATATGGAAATATGTAAAAAATAAATTAATATTATAATTATAATCACTAAATAATACATAAAATATATTATTATGTTCCATCAATCGATCATTATCAATCGATTCAATCGATTATAAAATCGTATGTAATGAGGTAAATACTGTGAAAACTTTTTTGCATTATTTTGTTCATTTGGCAAGAGCAGCTGAAGCTAAGATTTAAATATGTTTATCTTATAAATAACACGAATTTTTTGGTATATAGTTTACTCTTGTCTAGTCCGATGTTCTAGCACAGATTACATATGGTTCGGGGCCGAAAATTGGGGATTGCCTTTGGCACATGGAGAAGCTGTGTAGAAAGCTAATATGCATTAGAAAAACATATAATAGAAATAAATATTACACACACTACCATGCATTTGACATACACACACACATAATATAACGGTCGAAATTTGACCGCAGATCGAGTCTCTAGTTATTATAATTATAATAATTCGGATGTGCTAGTTATTTACTTTATATTATGTAGTACTCGTGAATACTTGGGTGTTTTTTTGTATCTGTTTACTTACAGAATATTTCTTTACTTACAGAATAAAACATAAAATATAATGTTCCTTGCTGTCTGCTTGACAAGCAACGCATGGATGATGCATTTGAAGACTCACGCCTCAACTCAGAGTTACTAACGGTTACTTAAATCTCTCCTTAGTACAGAATTTGTATGTTGATTCATTGCTAAGGAGCGATTAAAGTAACCGTTAGTGACTCTAAGTTGGGGCCATAGAGGAATCACCTATCCTTGTGTAATGCGTGATTTTAATTTGCGAAAATTCTTTAGGTTTAGTGTTATTAAAAGCATTTATTTAGCGAATAAACTACCTTTCTTACGCCGAAGTTCTTCGCTAAGTTGTTTAGCGAAGTGTCGCAATTCTTCGTCAGTTAAAGCACTCAATGTCTGTTGTTTGGCCAGTTGCAGTGACAACAGTTTGCGTTTGGCATGCCGTTCATGTGCTCTGGAAATATATAGTAAAATAAGTTGAATCCTAAAAAAATTTTTTTTTTTAAACGCTTTTATTTCAATAATGTTTAGTTTATAAAATTAGCTACAAGTTGTGAAAATTTCAAGTCTCTACGTAAAATAGAACATAGAGAATTATACGTCTAAAGTCTGAAAATCGTTTTTTTTAATTTAACAACAAATAAACAATGAAAATTAGTTTAAAATATGATTTTCGTGTATTGTCATCGGAAATACACATGTCTGCCAAATTTCATCAATTTTCATTAAAGGGAAGTCATTCAAATTAACGTTACAAGATTTGATGCTTTGATGCTCCGAAGTGAAGCTAAATAAAAGCGTTTAATAATACATTAGGACGATAGAATTTATTCTATAGTATGTTCTAGATATTACTATGAACTGTTATTTGAAAATACTGCAGTAAGCTATTAGATACATGTATTAAATGCAGGACAGCAAATTATAATCAAGGCATCAATTTCCATGTATTTTAAAACAATAAGGTAGACGTAACACCATACAGGAAAATTTAAAAGAATCTCACCAATCCTTTTTACTTCATTTTGTATGTGCGTATATGGATCAACACACTGGTCACAAGACATGGGCATACCTAGAAATGATACGCGTTTTACGCATTATTTTCTAGGAAATAAATATCTGCTATGTAAATATGTAGTACCTGACAGTTAACCCAATTTCATCCTATTTTATAAAAACTCACAGACACTGAAATCGAAAACGGAAAGTGAAAACGGATTGCAGCAATTTTAGAAAACCCTTACAACTAGAGTTTACAACGAGTAAAATGAAAATTAAATGTTACTACTACATACCATGGAGTTTTCCATAGTATGTTTAATTTGATTATGCCTATTTGGGCACAAAGTTCTAAGTAATATTGTCAGTGGATGTAACAATTCCAGACATTTGATGAGTAGCTAGGCAGCTAATTAAATGGAGTGTCTAATTTAAAGGTTAAAATATTAGTGATAATACCTCCATAACACACATTGCAAGGATCCAAGCAAGAACCAGCTACACATTTTGGAGTATGCACTACAACCATTTTGAAATATGGAGAAGTGCACATTTCGGGTCTGAAGTAAGAAAATTTGGTGAGTTCTTTTCGTTACAATAAATAGCTATTTAAAATTTATTTCATGTAAACATTTTCTAATCTTACCTTGTTTCATTGATAGTTCTCAAACAATCCTGACGCCTAGAACTCTTTACGACGAAATCTGGTCGGTTCCTCTCCAAATATTCTCGCACAGTGTATGTTTGAGGCTTTCTCAGAAACTCTTCATTACTTGACAATTCGGACTCGTTAGGCAAGCTTCGAGATCTGTAGCCTTTACAGTGTGAACGAGGACTACAGTTTGGTAAATTGCGTTCCAACTTTGCTGTCATTTCCTTAAAGGGCACATTTTCAGCTTGTTTTCTTTTTGACGGTACCTTCACAATTATGCTTTTTAATGGACGTACCATATCTTGTACCGGCTCCTCACTCAAAACACTATCTGAGGTTTGTAAAATTAAATTGTATGCAATACTCTTTTTCTTCGTTTTCTCACTACAAGTTTTAGTTTTGTGAGTCTTACATTTATGCCTCAAACAGTAACAATGATGTACGCGTTTACATTGCTCGCAACCGACTGAAGTTGTGCTTGATGTTTCACAAGCTTTCAAACCATTGTGGGACTTACATCGTCTCTGATGATATTTCTCACATTCTTTTTTTATTTTTTTGAGAAGTTTACATGTGACTGAATCAGACGACGTAGTAGGGAATTCTGAAGTAACAGCAATCTCAGATGACTCGCTAGTACAACCTTTGTTCAATTTAGTCTGTGCAGATAGCTGCACTCCTTTATCTACGAAAGTTTTGGATGGAATGCATTCTGGTTCAGTAATTCCTTTCTCAGGTACGTTCTCGGCATTCTTAAGATCTGAATTCAGTTTATTATGGTCATCAGTACCTTCTTCAGTGTCTAAAAGATAATTGAGGACATTCATAATCTCTTTGAAACACTTTTTCCTTTTGCTTCTTTCTATGTCTTTTTTCGTATAGCGTTTCGTTATGCCTTCTATCATATCTAGCAAAAGATCTGAATGTCCGTCAGAATCAGGATGGCTATTACTTTCACTGGCAGAGGCTTTAGACTCTGTTGAAGATTTTTGTCTTTTGGAGGCAACCTTTGAAGCCTCAGCTTCAGATTTTGAATTTGAAGATTTTGATGAACAACTCAAGAACATCTCTGATTTATGTTGATTATTAGACTTTATTGATGGGTCAGGTAAATCTTTTTGAATAGAACAAGTTGCACATTTAGTAGGCAGGTTTGGTTTCGACTTATTTGCTTTATTTCCGTTTGAAGTTGTGCAGCCTTTAGAGTCGTCTTGATTACGAAATTTTGTTCGTTGTTCCGATTCGCTTCGATCAGATGTTGTTGAATTTCTAGATAGCCTTTCGTTATTTAGTGATGTAGATTTATCAGTAAAATCTCTTTGTTTTGAGCAAGCTGTGCACCTCTCAGGCTGGTTTTGTTCAATTGGCTTTTTGGCTTCATTAGCGTTTTGGTTAGAATGACCAGCAGACTTAGCGATCGGATTTTGATTGTCAGACTCTCTTGGATGGTCTACTAAAATATTTTTATTTAAACAAGCTGAACATTTCTCAGTCTGGTTCTTAATAATAGGCTTTACTGGTTCATTTAGCAAAACGTTTTGTTTAGAAAAATCTTCAGACTTTTCAGTCTGAGTTTGAATCACTGGTTTGATTGGTTGATCTATTAAGTCTTTTTGGTTGGAGCAACTGGAACACTTCTGCTGTTGGTTTAGATTATGAGAGAATGTTGGTTGTTCGACTAAAATCTTATGATTAGAAGATGCTGTATACTTCTCAGGCAAATTTTGAATTATAGGCGTTTTTGGTTGATCTAATAAAGCTTTTTGGTTAGAGCAATTGGCACACTTCTCAGGCTGATCAAGGTTTATAGGTATTGTTGGTTCGTCTGCTAGATCTTTTTGATTTGAACAAGTTGTATATTTCTGAGGCTTATATGCGTTCTTGGCCTTTGTTATTTGATTTCCATTTTGAATAGCGCAGTTTGCGCACTTCTCAGATAGAGTTTGATGATTTATCTTTTCTTTTGGACCAACCTGGTTTTCATTTGACTTCCTTGATTGGTTAGTTTCCTGACCATTATTAGAAAATTCTTGTTTTTCTGTAGGTTTTTTAAAATCAAATTGAGCATTCAGAGATTCGAAATTACTAATATCAGTATTGGTACGTAAGAGAGGTTTTCGAGTGTAACCTAGATCTTTTTTTGGGTATGTATTACATTTCTGATTATCGACTAAACAAGCATTGACAGCGTAAGTGTTTGTATTATGGGGTTCTTCATTTTTGGCCATATTTTTGTCTGAAACATTTTGTTCGGTATTGTCAGGCTGGATTTGCTGGAAAATATTTGCGTTACAACATTGAACGCTTTTAGTACAATCTTCTCTTAAAGAAGTAAATTGTTCAGCAACGTCAGTCTTCTCTGTTGTAACACCCTTCGATTTCATTGCGATATTACTTAACTGATTATTGTGGGCTTCTGTGGTACCTAAGTTAACTTTAAGTGTCATGTTTGTTCCTTGAATAGGTATTAAAAATTGATCAGTGAAATTTTCATTTTCAGTACCATCCACAAGGCCCAAATCAGACTGTATTTCTTTATCTAATTGTGCAATATAAGCGTAATCTAGAGACTTTTTCGCTTGATGTATATTTTCAGTGGAACTTTTGGACGTAACTTTACCCGAACTAGTACTACTTAACACTTGGGACTTTTGTCCGCTACTATGGGCCTCAGTATTCTTTTCAGAATTTGATTTTGAAACTTTTCTGTATTGCTCCATAACAAGTTTCACGCATTCGTTACTATCTATAATATTTATATCTGACAAACAAGGATCAGAGAGCTTTGGATTTATGCTAATGTCAGTCTGAATACTTCTTATTGCTTCTTGAATACATAATTTGGGACTGTCCTTTTCGCATTCTGCAATATTTACTTCATTAGTACTATCGGAGGACTGAGAACTAATACTCTTTACACTTGATTTTCGTTGCATCATTAAATTAAGATGGACATTAGTCTGTGATGATTTTGAATGCTGTGGCATATTAATTGAATTAACATCTTGTTTGAGTGTTACCTTTGGTTTTTTAGTTTTTTTATCACAAATATAACTTTCTTTTTGTTCATTTTCAGTACTTGAACTTGCAGTTAAACTATCACCTAATTGAACACTTTTGTTTATCAATCGTGAACATTTGTAGATAAGAAAATTTTGAGCTACTTTCTCTGATTTAGCTTCATCGGTGCACACACAAATATATTTCAGGTCACCTGTTTCAGAATCAGACACAACTTTAGCTATATTTCTTGGAGATTCTTTCTTGCATTTAGTACATTTCATAGTTTGCAGTGTATTTTCTGTCCCTGCGTTTTCTGTTGGTTTATTACATTCTATATTGACTTGCACAGAACTATCAGTAAATCCAACCTTGGCATGATCTGTGTGGTAAGGACAGCAGCAGTAGTGATGTTCATTTTTACTGCAACCAGCTTTAGAAGAACTATGAATTGCACTTTTAATAATGTTCTTTAGCCTTGGATTTTTATTTTGACCATCATTATGTCCTGAAGAAAGAGTAAATACCGAATGGCTTCTCTGATTATTTGACATAATATGTGAATCCATATGCATATTGGAGTGTGAATGTCCTTCCAAATTACTTGCATCTCCAGAACCATCATTGTAATTGTTTCTGGTCAAATCTTTAATTAAATTCTTTATTTTACTTTTAGTTCTTAAGTCAGCCTGTACTAACTGTGTGATTGCTGTTTCAGAACTACTTAACTTTTGTTTTAAGAAATTCTCTTTATCTTGCAGATGTTTCTTGTGTGCTTGTTCTCTCTTTAAAGCTTCTAAATACTTCTTATAAAACTCTTCAGAGGAAATAATTTCTACGTTTGTTAATTTTTTTTCTTTACTTGACATTTCCGTATCAGTATTGGAAAGGAATATTGACTTAGTGAGATTAGAAGTAAATGGTTTTTCAGAATTGGAGACTGATGGAAGGTTAGGTGCACTCTGAGAAGTTGATGCTATTGCATTTGAGTCAAATTTTGCAATCTGTAAAATTGATTTTTTTGGCCTAGGTAATTTGGTTTTATCTCTAGTGTCATAAGTATCTGAGGAACTTGTTGTAGTATGATTTGCTTTACCAATAATTTTACTACTAAAACTCAATCCAGACAGAAAATCAGTGGAGCTCTCGTCATCTCTATATTTAGATTTAATCAGTCTTTGCACAACTTCTTTTATTAGTTTCTTTTTAAGAGTAGAATCATTATTGTTCTGTTGCAAAACTGCCTTCAATAACTCAATACTTTTTTCTAAATCTTTAGAGAAAGAATGTTTTGATCCTTTACTAGAATCTGTAGTAAGACCAGTACTTGATTCCAAACTTGATTTATTACCAACATGTGTCTCCCTACTTTGCTTCATTTTTAAATGGTTTTGATTATAGATATGTCCAGGCATGTATTCAAAACTTTCTGCCTCAGATACTTCATCTGTTGTCTTGCTTTTCAAAATATTTTCAGAATCAATTTTTCCTTTATTCCTATTTCTCAAATTCCTTTTTGCTATTCTGAATTTCTTTTTTCTATTTCTCTTCTTCTTTAATGAATTTAAACTAATAAGAACAGGAAATTTTCGTGTGTTTATTAAACTATCTTCAGGGTTGTTTTTTACATTAGTATGTTTGTCATCATTAAATAAAATGGGTGTTTGAATTTCTTTGTCCTGTTTTTGTTGAGTTTGTTTCGAAGTATCAGCATTTTTTTCAGGAGACACAGATATATCTTTCTTTATATTATCTATATTAATTCCACCATCCTTTTCAACGTTAAAACAAATATGTTTGCTCAAATTGACACTAATGGCCTGTGGAATATTTGACTGTGAATTATGTGGCACATTTAGTTCAACAAAATCAACATCTTTTTGATGTATCTTTGTAGTTTTTTTAATTAATCCTTTTTTGCTTTTAGTCTTTGTTTCATCTTGTTCAACTGGTGTTGAATGCGATGTAGGTGGTCCCAATTTCATATTAAGCTTTGAGTCATTATGTGAATACTGTTGGTTCAATGCCAATCTTTCCAGAGTACTGAGACTCGAAGCTGAAGTCTTTCTGTCACTTTCATTTCCATAACCCACATCGGCTAATGAATCCCATTCCAGTTTTCGTTGTGATGTAATGCTACTTGTTGGTGAATGTGGTTTATTCATAGATGTGTCCAGAGTTGCATCATTTGCTAAAACATTATTTAAAAACAAATTATTTTAAAATTACTAATTTTTTTTTCAATCTTACAATGTACCTTATTACAAACACCTTTGTCAGCCAAACACTCTGTTTATCTCATAATTCACTCTGTTCATTCATACTAATCACAAAAGGAAGCTATTTACTAAGTTAACATTTGCTACTAAATTTCAAACATAAACCTAGCATAATTATGTAAGTAAAAGATACCATACATCGAGATACCATACTGAGATCCTATGTTAGCCATAAGTAGGTACATAATATTAATTTAAAACAGAATTTTTTGCATAGTCTTACATTTAAAATTTTCACACCCATATGTATCATGCTCTCATTTTGAAAAACAATTATTTTGATTTGCCTAAAATTTTGCTTTGCTAAGTGGAGTTAAAATTTTGAACTGAGTGGGATATTAAGATATAAAAAAGTAAAAAAATCACTACATTAATTTAAACCTCTGTAAACTATGTTAAGTGTGAAAACATTTTTCACTTACATCTTTGTGAATGGACTTCTTCGGATTTAATGGATTCTTCGTCACTGTTTCCACATGTTCTTGGTTCCATTTCTTCAGTAACTATGGGAGGTGATTCTGAATCAGAATTCTGATGCTCTTCAAAAGCTCTTCTCTGGTGAACAAATATAATTCACTGTTATATGATGCATATTATACAATTTATTTTAAACTTATATAATTACAGAAACTGAACATTTTGTAAAACCAATATTTCGACCCAGTTACATAGATATTGGTCTCGCAGTGACCTCATTTTTAAAATATTATACAACTGGTTAAAAATCACACAAGTACTAAATAAAACTAAATTGCTTAGCCACTTAGTTAACATTAGACAGCTTTAACAATTTCCCAACAGCGAAAGACACCAGTTGTGAGTAAAGTACTAGCACAAACTGTAGCTCTCACACATATGGTGTGTAATAATAATTTTAGTATGGTGGATACCATATTAAAAGCACAGTGTGTAAAAATCTGTAAAAGCATAACTTCTTTAATTTTGTATGGCCGTTACAAAAGTGTTAACTAAATATACCTACATATGTATGTATTAGAAGATACATAATTCACTTGCTCCAGTGAAGAGAAACATTGTGAGGAAACCTGCACACCAAATAGTGTTTTCAGTTGTGTGTAAAGTCAATCCACACTTGGCCAGTGTGGTGGACTGTGGCTTGTACCCCTCATATAAAAAGAGGAGACCTGAGCCCAGCAGTTAGACAGTTATGATGAATCAATTGCCCTTACATTCTCAAAAATGTTTTACACTGAAAACCATTTGCCAACCGTGACCACTCATCATCAGAGGACGTATCTCATTTGCAGAAATTAAACTTAAAAATAAACAATGAATTTGAATCCAGAATACCTGAAAACTAGATGGTTCAGGAACAGAACATTTTATAGAAATTCTACACAATTCGGTGGAGGATTCACTTTTTTTTTCTCCAGACTCAGAAGAATCATTTTGTGACTTCATATTTCTCCAAAAGGTCCCTGTAGGGTCTCTTATCTCAGTTTGGGCTGTAGATAGTGAAAAGAACTGCTCCAAATCTCGTTTCCTGCCGAATTTTTTGTAGTAGTCCAAAATCAAATTGTTAACAGAAGAAATAGACGGGTCAACGGAAATGTTATCAACGCCAGATTCGTGATCTTCGCGTTCCATTACTGCAAGTCGACTTGAATTTATTCTATAGTATTATAATCACGCAATGCATCACGATCTACCATATTTTAAAATGAAACGAATAACAATGCATAAAACTATTCAATCTTTTTGTAAACAAACCAAAAACTTTTTCAGATCAAGAAAGATTCAAAACAGAAATGTAATTTTTTACGCAACATTTTTTTAAGAATGTAATATATGGCATTTATTGCCTTGGATATCATTATTTCGACACAATTTCTTTCAAGCCACAGATTCGACGAACTACTTTCACTACTTTGACAACTCAATACAAATGCAAAAAAATATGTAAATGTTGCCAGATACATAATATTTTGGCGAAACTTTTGAAATCAAGTTAGCTATATCTTATTGCATGTCTCTTAATAAAATGAATGATACTGTGATATGTTGATACTGAAATATCGACACTTAGCCTTTACAATTAATTTTCTGCAATAGATAGCAACCCTCTATTTGTCAAAGTAGTTAGTCTAATTTAGGATTAGACTATAAAGTTTATATGTCAGTGTTGATTCACCGAAAAAGTGAGCTTTGAAAAAACGTTTTGTTCAGGCGTGCAATAGAAAACCGTTAGTTGTTAAAATAGTGAATTATTAATGTGTTTGCATTTCTTATCCTATTAAAATACCTTTCGTTTAATGATTCGACGCCAGCTAAAATCAACAAAGATAAATTTTAAAAGTCATATTATAAAAAAAACTTACCCACATTTTGCTACTTGTATATAAAATAAATGTATGTCTTCGCACCAATTAATCATTTAAAGGTACAGAGATTTTAATAGGTAGGTAATTTTCGTAACCGTTTCTGAATTTCATCATAATTGTTTATCTTTAACTGTCTGATCCGAATCCGGCCATTAGGCCATTAATTTTTCCATTTCGTTTCAAGACGCTTTAAAAAAAGTAAATAAAAAAGTACAAACTGATTTTTGATCATGGGCTAAAATGACGGTACCTACCTATATAAAGTTAAGAAATCTTTAAAAAATCAATGTTTGTCAGTGTCATTGTCATTTGTAAAGTCAGTTTACCACAAGTACCAATGTCAGTGTCAGTACTGTCAGTCAGTCAGTCTGAACTCTGACTGACTGTCAGTCACGTCAGTCGTCCAGTTGAGTTGATAGATTGCTATCAAAAACATCAAAAAGGATAAAAATAAATTAAATATCCGAAGCTTACCACCCACTTCGAACTATTAAAAGTATTTAATTGCTCTATTTACACTTTACAGGAGTATTCTGCTTCTGTGATTACATTGCTTTTGCTCCTACCATCACAATCAGCACATCAAGGAAAAATGTCTCGTCAAACTTCTCGACTGGATGCTAAAAAAGTTGTAAGTTTTTAGGACAGTCATCTTATTATCTTGAAATTTTGCGTTCTTACATTATTTTTATTGTGTCAATAATTATTGCTAATGGTAATTTTCAGAATTCTGAGCTTTTAACACTGACATACGGTGCCTTAGTATCTCAAATGCTCAAAGAGATCGAAAATCCTGATGACGTTAACAAACAGTTGGAAAGGATTGGCTACAACATGGGCGTACGGTTGATTGAAGATTTCCTAGCTAGAACAACGTCTACGCGGTGCTTAGAAATGAGGGAGACAGCGGATAAAATCCAACAGGCTTTTAGGTTTGTATGGTCAAAACTTGTATGTATACTTAAAATAAACAGTAATTGGCAGATAGTTCCATCAAACAAACAAACAAAACCAAGGTTTATTATATTTGTTAGATAAGATGTACCACATTTCAGGTTGTACTTGAACATGCAGCCGACGGTGACAAGCTGGAGTAGTTCTGGTGATGAGTTCTCGCTGGTGTGGGACCAGTGCCCTCTGAGCGAGTGGGTGGAGATGCCCAACAATGGGCTCAAGTACTGCGCACTGATACCTGGTGCCATACGAGGTGCGTTGCAAATGGTGCAGCTTGATGTGCAGTGCTGGTTTGTTCAGGTTTGTTGGTTTTGTTCTATATATAATAAGAGTAACCGCCCTCGCTTTGCTTCGGTTTTCTTTATTTTTTACTCCTTGGGTTTCATTATTGGAGTTTTATTAAGGATCCCTAAATTTTTTGAAAATATAATATAGCCTATGTTACTCGGGGATAGTGTAGCTTCCCAACAGTGAAAGAATTTTTCAAATCGGTTCTGTAGTTTAGGAGCCTATTCAATGCAAACAATTAAATCTTTCCTCTTTATAATATTAGTATAGATTAATACTGGAAAAATCAGCATAGGACACCCCCGACCAGGTGGATTGACCACCTCAGGAAGATAGTGTGTATCTGCTGGATTCAAAAGGCCTATGTCCAGCAGTGGACTTGTTGAGGGTGATGGATGGATGGATTATTACTAAAAACTTTGTATCCTTTTAGGATGCTGTAGTCAAAATGGATATAGTTTTGTCTTGTCAGTCAGTCTGTAGAATATCTCCCCTTTTGTAAAGTGGGGGTGATTTTTCTTGCCTACCCCAGTTTTGGGTACCTTTAAATTAGTAAGTTTGTGTTAGATTGCAGAATAATATATATTATACTAGCTGTTGCCTGCAGCTTCACATGCGGAAATTATGTTTATCATATTTATCCCCTATTTCGCCCCCTTGGGGGTTGAATTTTAAAAATCCTTCCTTAGTGGACGCCTATGTCATAAGAAGAATATGTGTGTGATATATTAAGTTTTGAGCCCTAAGGGTTTGGCCTATGCATTGATACATCAGTCAATCACTTTTCCTTTTATATATACAGTTATAAAAGGATACAAAGTTTTTGAGGAATAATCCATCCATTCATCAGCCTTAACAAGTCCACCGCTGGTTTAAGGCTTAAGCCTTAAAGTGCTAATTTTTGCTGTAGTAAAGTACTGCCAGAGTAACTAAAATGTCAGAGGTGCACATGAGTTTCTTAAAAAGAATAAATAATAACATTGTATGGATAGCCTTAGGGATCTCAGATTATTTATAATAAAAATACAATTATATTTCCTTCTCTTTGCTTGTTTATATTTTCAATAATAAATATTTTACTATTTTTCTAGCTTGACAATGTATGACAAACATGAACAATGAAAAACAGGGTTGTTCATCTACAATGCACAAATATAGGGTCGCTACACATTCATTTATAAAAATAGGCTTACATTGGTAAGGGAACATACCAAAACCACGTGACCCATTTTTCCCAACTTTTTATCCCTCTCCCCCCCCCCCCCCCTTCGTGACCATCCGTAGTATATGAGAAGACCCCCTCCCTCCCCCCTAGTTTTCACGTGGTAATTCATAAATACGGTTTTCAATATTTTTTTGCAAATAGAGTTACAAAATAATATTTTTGCTTATATTTGACGACTTATATAGCGCAATATTGACTACGTGACAAAAACCTAAACACCCTCCCTCCCCCCTGTGACCAAGCGTGGTGTTTTGAAGACCCCCCCTCCCCCCCCTAAATGGGTTA